>JAUMHI010000069.1:5029924-5057075 GCA_032359435.1 Enteromius unitaeniatus
TAAGCCAGGGAGATGGCTTCTACCACCCAGTGAGCCAACCTCTGTTTGGTGACAGCATTCCCTTTCTGCTGGCCACCGAAGCAAATAAACAGCTGCTGAGAGCGTCTGAAGCTCTGAGTACGGTCGGTGTAGAGGCGCAGTGCACGTACAGGACACAATAACTCTAAGGCTGGGTCTGCTTCCTCCCAGGGCAGAGCTTGCAGGTTCACCACCTGATCTCGGAAAGGCGTGGTGGGAACCTTGGGCAAGTAGCCGGGCCGGGGTCTCAGGATAACATGAGAATCAGCCGGGCCGAACTGTGGGCACTCGTCATCGACAGAGATGGCTTGTAGATCCCCTACCCTCTTAATAGAGGCCAGCGCAATGAGAAGCACAGTCTTCAGCGACAGATATTTTATATCGACCGACTGAAGGGGCTCAAAAGGAGCTAACCGCAGCCCGTTTAAGGCATGATCAGGTCCCAAGAGGGCAAGAGGTGTGGTCTCAGGGGTTTAACCCGATGCGCACCCCTAAGGAATCTAACGATGAGCTGATGCTTCCCGAGGGACGCGCCCTCCACTGCGTCGTGATATGCGGCTATGGTAGCGACATACACTTTAAGAGTTGAAGGGGACAGCCTGCGCTCCAACTTCTCTTGTAGGAAGGAAAGCACAACTGCGATCGTGCATCTCTGTGGGTCCTCTCCATGAGAGGAACAACAGTCGACGAACAGACTCCATCTTTGAGCGTAAGCCTGCCTTATAGAGGGAGCTCGTGCTTGAGAGATGGTGTCTACGACAGCGCTGGAGAGATCAGCTGGACTACCTGGGGGTGGAGCTGCCATTCTCCAGGGTGGGTGGACTGCCGTGAGAGCTGATCCGCTGCATGGTTGAGTAACCCTGGAACATGAATAGAGCGCAGCCACTTCAGCCACTTGTGACTCCACAGGAGCAGATGGCGGGCGAGCTGTGACATACGGCGGGAGCGTAGATCACCTTGTTTGTTGATGTACGCAACAGCCGCAGTGTTGTCTGTCTGGACTAACACATGCTTGAGGTGCAGCATCGGAAGAAAATTACGCAGCGCGAGAAACACTGCCATCAGCTTGAGGCTATTGATTTGCCAAAGCAGTCGGACACCTGTCCTAGGGGCACTCCCACCTGTAGGAAAGCAGGGTTGGACTACGGCCTGAATAAGCAGCGACACTCCGGGGAAATGCCAATCCGAAGTGCGCCATGGTGTCATGCCCATCTCGGGACCCAATCGTGTAGCCATCGCTGAAGCGGTCTCATATGTAACAAGCCCTGCGGCGTGACCACTGTTGCAGCTGCCATATGCCCCAGGAGCCTCTGAAAAGTTTTGAGAGGAACCACTGTTTTGCGCCTGAACGTATCTAGGTAGTTCAGTATGGACTACGTGTGCTCGTTGGTGAGGCGAGCAGTCATTTCCATCGAGTCCAGCTCCATACCGAGATAAGAGATCCTCTGCACTGGGGAGAGTTTGCTCTTCCCTCGGTTGACATGAAGACCCAGCTGGCTTAGGTGCCGAAGCACTATGTCCCTGTGCATGCACAACAAATCCTTCAAGTGCGCTATTATCAGCCAGTCATCAAGATAGTTGAGGATCTATCTGCCACAGCAGGGAGAGGGCACCCTCCACGAGCTTTGTAAAAACCCGGGGAGACAGGGACAGGCCAAAGGGTAAAACGCGATACTGATATGCTTAACCCTTGAATGCAAACCGCAGAAGGGGTCTGTGGCGAGGCAGAATTGAAACATGAAAGTATGCGTCCTTCAGGTAGATGGCTGCGAACCAATCCTGGCTCTGGGCTGGGGAGCACTATCCAGGCTCCGAGCCACATCGCTAGGGGTATCAAGGGAACGTTGACCGCCGTGCCAGCAGTGGGGCAGCCCATAGTGGGACAGGGACAGGCTGCATTGCGCAGCGCCTACCTGTCTCCCTGGATCCCGCACTTCGCTTCGGCTTGGGAACGGAGCAGATCGGCCTCGGCGACGAGCAGGCGGAGGAGCACTCGGGGAACGGCTGGGCGCTCGCCGAGGCAAGATGTATAACATCGCCTCCGTCTCCTTCTGTACTGCCGCGAACTACAAGGCCAAGTCCCCGACAGTGTCGGCGAATAGTGTTCCTGTACCACCGCAGTGGACATCACCTGTCCAAGGGCTCGCGCTGTGACCGTCGCAGCGCGGAGTTCCCGCATCGCCCCTTGGTCAGGCCCACGCTCGTGCAGCTTTTTGAGAGCTTTCACCTGGTACACTTGCAGTGTAGCCATGGCGTGCAAGGCGGTGGCAGCCTGTCCGGCAGCACAGTAAGAACTGCCCGCAAGAGTGGACAAGAGCTTACATGCTTTGGACGGGAGCTGAGGCTGGCCCTGTCAGGAAGCAGCGCCGCGCGGGCACAGATATACCGCAGGACCGCCTCGTACCCCCTGGCTGCCCCGCCATCGAGCGTGGTGAGGCGCCATCGAGCGTGGTGAGGCCCAAGGGCTTGGGCACAAGCGTGACGAGTAAGGGGCTCGCCACAACCTGGTCAGCTCTTTGTGCACCTCCGGGAAGAAAGGAACTGGGGGAGAGCGCGGCGCAGGGTTGCCCAGGGAAGACCTATCGCGGCAACTACGTGCACTCAGAGGTCATTGCTCACTGGATATGCAGGTGACTGGCACAGCCGGCCAGAGCAGATTTTGCAGGAACTCCTCCAAATGATCTTTCCTTCACTTTTCTCACAATCAAAAAAGCCCAGGGGATCTCCAGCTCCAAAACAGAAACGGCTCTGAAGCGAAAAGCTGCAGGCGCACTGTGTGCATGCCCTCATATACTCACACAGTGATGATGACACAATCAGTGCATGTCAATGTTCATTGGCCTTTAGTAAAGAGCTCAAAGGCAATAGATCTCTCTGAATTGCCTGAATTGCCAGCTTCATTACTCCAATCACATGATCCTTTAGAAATCATTCTAATATGATGATTTGCTGCTCAAGAAACATTTCTTCTTATTTTCAATGTTCAAAACAGGAAATCGTTTTTTTTTTTTAGAAGTCCATGAAGAATATAAATTCAAAAGAATTACTTTACATTACTTTGCAATAAAAATTTAGTTTTGAATAAGAAAATGTATGTTAATTTTTTGGGGATTGAGGAGACTCTGTTGTTTGATACATATATCATGCAGTTAAAACACAATGAAATTCAATTAAACTCACAGGGATAAGAAATCAAAAACAAGAAAAAGAGGGAGTCAAAGAAAGAGTGCAACCACGGAATAGAGGTGGCTGAAGAAAATAGCTTTTCAAAGGGAAATTAAATCCAATTAGACTCAGCATGGGTCTCCCAGAAAAATAAATAAATAAAGCAGAAAGGCCAAACCAGCTGAGACTAGCTCAGATTGGTTTTGACTCAAGATGAGTCAAATCAAGGACTGCAGCAACAATATAAAGGGCTCTCGGTAATGGCAGCAATGGAGAGCTTCACTCTTTGATAAATTAACGTGTCCTTGGCAGCTTGAAAAAGAGTTCCCTTCATGTTAGAAATACCCAACATGTGCTGAGAGCTCAGGAAATCTTCCAAGGTCCTTACACTCAAGCTTGGATTGAACAGGTTAATCAGGTAATATGGATTGTCTATTTGTCTTTGCCACTGACAAAAAAATTATCAAATAAAGCTTGTCTTGGCTTTTTGATACCAAAATCAATGGTACGCTGGGATCTCACCTGTAGGACGGGGGCGGATGTCCCTGGGCTTCGCAGCTGAAGGTGACCTCCCGGCTGGGCTCATTAAGATGGAGAGGGAACACAATACTTCCCGGCTGTTTGGTGAACACTGGCCTCAGAGGACTGCTGCCTTCTAAAGGTGGAGAAAAAGGACAGAAATACACTGTTAGTCAAAGCTAAGTTTAGCTTAGCGTGCTTTTTTAGAGCAAAGCTGTTGTGAAAGGTATCCATCTGTTCACTGGATGAAAGCCTAGCTGTCATTCAATAGCTGTCAAGTGGGCAGCATAAATTTGGCGCAACCAAAGAAACTTAAAAGCACTTGAGGTTATTGTTGCAGGATCTTATAGCTACCTTACTTGTTGAAGATGCTAATATCAAAAACCAAAAAAGAGCACACATATGTTAAAATACAAAACTTTTAAGTTAAAATATTGCTTTGAGACTGTGAATTCTTTAGCTTATCTACCATGTTATGCTAGATTTGCAATTCATAAATCTAGTCAGGGGGGAAAAAACAAGAGCTTATTCAATTTTCAAGAAACACATGGTGACCCACTAAGCTTGCTAATGTGATTTCCTCATACCAAAGACACTAACTTGCAGGAAAGTAGCTTAATTGTTTGTATCGTGTAAACACTTAAAAGGCTAGAAATTTTGTGGTTTATTATTCTCCGTAATTACATGTCGATGGTTAGCGTAAACCACTTATCCTGTCTTATTAAGCACAAATAGCCTTCAGCAAAATGAGACATGCACCCAACAATGAGCAGGACTGAGGGTTTTTATGCAAGAGTGAATGCAATTTGCATAATCTAAAACTCATTGTGTGCCGATTAACACAACATAGAACCAAATGTTACTGCATTGTGTCCAAAACACCCAAAAACATCTGCATGTTTTGTTTCAAAAGTTGACATATTTGGGGTTATTTAAATGAAATTTCACTGAAACTGCTCTGCATGTCTTTCTGTATCTGCCATTTGACTTTCATGACCTTTCAAACATGTTATGCAAAGAAATTACTTAATTTTGTTTTTCATGCTATTAAAAAAACAGTGTGGTTCTGATTGTCTGCCGTGTAAACAGCAGTAAACTAATTTCTAAACAGTTCTTAAAGTCTGTGTGAAATCAAAATGGGCAATATTTATTTAATGTACAATGATATTTTTGTGGTAAAAAATGTATCCGTGCAAGTCAATCCTTCGTAATCTTTAGTCCAAATATGAAAAGCAGTTTGATGGTTTGGACATGAGCATGGTATTCTTTACTACGTCCCTCCAAAGTGTTCATTTCTGAATTAAATGCCTACTTTACTACATCCAGTTAATTTGCAGTAGAAAAAATAAGCCACGCCCTTTATTTTCCTCATTCAATATTTTGTTTCTCATGGAAGTACATCACAATACAGATACACAAAATCGGTCGCAAACTTCCAGTTCACGCAGACTTTAACCATTGCTGTTTCCCCAAACACTTTTTCTATATTTTACTGTATTTATTAATACATTTATAAATACTTTTATAAAATACTAGTTATATGAATTATATAATTAATTTATTAATCAGTTTTATGTATTAATCATTACATCAATAGCAATAACTAAGAATAACAATATTTTGTCAATTTATTATTCTGTTTCACCTTTGCAGTGTAAACATGGCTCTTGGTAATGTTAATGAAATGTTATTAGTATAGTAGAGTATTTTGACTAATTAAAGTAATTGCTTAAATTTTAGAATTTGACTTAAAAGAACACAGATATATTTAATATATAAAGGTATATGGTATAAAAAAGCCTTTTTAAATCAATTCCAATAAGCAGTTTTTGTCTTTTAGTTTACTCAAAAAATTAAATTTGCTGAAAATTCATCCACCCTTATATGTCTCCAGTCTATCAATTAACAGTCCATCAAATCTTGTAAAGCAAACAAGAGGTGTGTTTTTAACATATATATTTTTAAATCCATTATTAAGACATTTCTAACTTAACCAGTGACGCTGTTACAGTTTGTGGGCCCCCTGGACAGCATGTCTACTCGGGGCCCCCTCGGTACAAATTGCGGTGGTTCCCCTGCAGTAGAAATCACGACCGTATTTCCCCCAGTTGAAACCGCATTTCCACTTCGGGGGGCTCCACTCCATCGTCGGGCTGTTAGAATAGTCCTAACTTTCCCCCTCCTTCTAACACACAACTTCTCCTATCATAATATTGTTTTGTCCAGTAAAAAAAAAAAATGGTTTGGTTAAGGAAGGAAATAGGCACAGATCAAGCATTGTTTACAAGAAAAAGCGTAAAATAATGTCAGTAGGTTTAATTGACTTTTTCCAACCTGCTCTCATAGAAATATGTACCTCTGTGCCTTTTAATATTTTTCAATTAGCATTTTTACGTGACTTACTGTCACACCCAGCTGGAGCTGCTGGCTTAATACTGTGCCTGGCACTCCGGCTTTCTATGTATGTCTGTTTCTACATCCGGACTCCATTTCCCAGTATGCATCTCTCCCCCACAGCTGTTGCTAGTTTGGTTCAATCATTCAATCAGTTCCACCTGTATATATACCAGTCTGTTTGTTTGTCTAGTCATGGTTCAGTCCTTGCCATTTGTGTTCCTGTGATTTTGTATGTTTCTATGTTTGGATTTATTCACTGTCGACCTCTGCTTCTCCACGGACCTTCACCTAGCCTTCTGATTTGGACTCTGTTTACATGGTAATTGACCCTTTGCATTGGATTTACATTTACGAAACTGTCTTTGCCTACGTTGTTTCTGTCTGCCAGTGATTTGATCTTGTATGTCCTGACAGAGCTTAAAAAAAACCTTTTTGCATGTGAACTCACATGCTTCCCTGCCTCAATTCGTGACACTTACAGCATGTTTCACCACAGTTTCAAAGAGAAATGTCCACTGAGTGACTCTAAAACACTGGTCCAATACGTGAACCCTGGTACATTTTTATTATGTTTATATAGGTATGTACTGCGGCAGATCAGAATTGAAATATCCATGGACTGTCGCTAAAAGCTATTGCTCTATCATGTTGGAAATATGCCCTACACCAAATCCAACCCTAAATCTACCTGATAGTGTTAACAAATTTAAAACTGATATAAAAACACATTTGTTGATGCAACCATGTAATTTCAATTTCCTTTTACACAAATTTGAACTGTTTTGTTAAACCATAGTTTAACAAAAGTAGTAGTTTAACGCATACGTTTTAAACCGGAGCTCCTCTAAACTTGGCATTTCATTTGCAAACTTCCTTCCCTTACTTTTTCAGTTCTTAATTATCGACTTAAGTGTTAAATGTAATTAACTGATAACATGTAACTTGTTTACGGCTGATAATCAAATGCAAATAGAACTAGATATTATCCTGTATGTTAGCTTTAGATAAACATGTAAATCACACATATGCTGATTTCTACTTATGGACAAGGGGATGAGTGTATGATTTTGTTAAGAATATCACTAAACGTAATTGTAGTAAATGCTACAGATGTTTTGTTTAGCTGCACACTGTTTTGTAATAGCATCACCACAGTTTAGTTTAAAATCTAAATCATAAGAAAGATGTCAATGGGAGAAGGCTAAGCTTTTGGAAATATACATCAACTGAACAATGGAAAACACTGTGGTAGCTAATGGGAAATCTGAGTCAATGTTATGGATGTGAAGTATCACTTTATCATTTGCTCTCACTCACGTCTTTTCATCTTCTCATGTTTCCTGTTGCATTTAAGAGTTAAAGCCCTTGTTGACAGTGAGATTGAAATTAGCCCTGGTGCAGAGTATTCCCCATTCAATAGATTTCAAACACCTCCACTGAGAGCTCTTCTGTGCTCTATTATCACTCAGAATCACAATGAACTCCACCTCTCCTGCATTAGTGAGATGCTAATTGAACACTACGTAGACCAATTTAGCATTTCCTGCATGGAAAAAAAAACCCTGTTAGTTATAAATTTCAGATGCATTAATTCAGTTTGCCCTCCTCTGGAACTTGATATCTGCAATAAATAAACAACCAGCAGTATGTGCTTAACATTAACTAATTTTCTCAAGAGAATGGTTTCCTCTCAAAAGAGTCCCCTAAATGTAGGTTAAAAACAGTACTTGGTGAGCCATGAGTGCATGGCATGCTTCTTCAGACTCTATTAAACAAAGAGATTTCCATAGTATGTCACAACTCATTACGGGCAGGAATTAACCTTTCATCCAGTTGAAGAAGCTGAGTGACTGTTAGACATAACCACAAAATATGAGTCCATAAACCATAACAAAGCTTTATCCAGTGAAAAAGTCTACCTGGTCTCATGGCATAAACATACCTAGGTGCACTTTTTAGCGAGACATGAAATACGCACCAATAAGTTCATATCACTGCGATTTCCAAAAGCACTGAACACTAGAGGCGGTAAAAATTTACACACATTTACAGAGTTTTAATTAATAAATTGTAATTTTTGTACAATTACTTGAAGAATATAATACTATGATTTCAAAACAATATTAACGTGTTGGGCTATTTGAAAACTGATGCTTTTGAATGTAAGCTTCATATCTTTGGGTTTGTTTGGTAGCTCACAGAGTATGATTGCAATTAAAAAGAAGATCATGGATGGATGGCTTGAGGGTGAGTAAATCATGGGGGAATTTTCATTTTGGGGTGAACTAGCCCCTAATTATCATTATTACAGTAATCTGCAAGCAGCACATAAATACACTGTCATTTATTAGTGACTCAGCAGCAAGAATTATCAATAGACTGTAATTTTTTCCTTAAGAACAAATATGTGTATATATATATTACATTTTGAGGCTGATTTTCCTTAATTTGCTTATTTTCTTCCAAGATCTCAGACAGACATTTTTTTTTTTTTTTTTGACAATCAGAATTAAAATATAATGTTAAATCATCCATGCATAATTAATATTAAGGCTCTAAATCAGTGTTTCTCAAATCTTACCCTGGAGGTCCGATGCACTGCAGAGTTTAGCCCCAACCCTGATAAATCTCCCCTACCTGTGATTTTTCTAATGATCTATAAGACACTAATTAACATGCTTAGGTAAACTCTGTGGTGCATTGGACCTCCAGGGTAAGATTAAAGAAACCCTACTCTAAACCATTTCATGACGTCAGAACCTCCCACCACCCCACTACTTTTTAAACTGAATTTGACGCCCATGGGATTATCAGATATATTGTGTTCCATATGCATCCGCCAAAAACGTCTTATGCAATCTTATGATGCACATGGACATAAAAGTCAGTCCGCTGAGATGTTATCAAAGGCTAAAACACACATTAATTATCAAGTGACTCAGCCATGCTAAACAAAGAGCACTCTCATAATCAAGGCTCTAGAACACGTCAAATGGGGGCGTCAGCATTGACACTGCACTAAAGCATCTGTCTGTATTCGATTAAGCTGTTCAAAATCAACATGAGCAATTTTACACACAACAGCTAAATGACATATCCATACCCAAAATCTGGTACCAAAAGACAAGAGGCATAAGTAAATAAAGACAGGGGCGAGAAAGATTTCAAAACTTCAGGTTGAGCTCGGAGCTGATGTAAACCTGCGAAATGCAGCCGAGAGTACATTTCTATCATGCGAGGAATTAATGCTGCAATTAAGGTTCATATTTGCCAGAGGACAAGAGGACGGAACTGTCTATTTCAGAAACACCATGTAATTACAAGCTTTGGTGATGCTGCAAATATTACAAGATGTTATTAAAATATTGATGGGGTGTAATCTGAAACCTAGTCGTCGCCTCCAGGTGTGACGTTATGTCGTGAGGATTCTGCCGAGGTTTTACTGGTGCTGTTCTTTCTGTCAACAGACCGCAGCTGTCCAAAGAGACACACAGTTGCTGAGAAATTATCTATCCCTGTTCAGTACAGAATACTAACAAGAGGTTTACTACACAAAAGCCCACCTTGGTGGAAAGGGAGGTCATTATGAAGGAAAGTTGGAGAAAGCAGGTCTCTCTCTCTTTCTATCTACCTGAAGGGAGAATTGATATGACAGCGCAGCCCCCCGGAGCAGCAGGGAAAAGCCAAGGAGCAATTTGGATGCCCAAATAAAAACTAATCTCAAATTCAATACCATCTGACAAGCCGATGAATTCGGCCAGCTTACCTCAGCATGAATATCCAGCCACAGACAGGGAGCACAGGACGAGGGAGGGAGGGAAGGGGTTTAGACGTTCCTGTGCCCTCCAATCCATTTGATTCTGATTCAAGGGTTTTATTCATCAAATGAAAAAGCTTGAAAATCTTGGTAATTTAAAATACACACATGCATGCATACACACAAACGAGCCCTGAAGATCCGAGAACAGTGAATTTAAAGAATTAAGTGCTGCATATTCAGTTGCTGACTGGAACAAACTTACAGAAAGTTACACAATAATACAATTTGTGAAAGCCATATGTTTTTATGTTTTATGTGGTGCCCATGTGTTTACAGGTTCAAATTGAGATTTCCCTTCACCATTGTCTTCATCTTTAAAATATCTGCAATATGAAAATTAATCAGAGGGAATCTAATTCAGTTTGACAGCTGCTGAGAAAGAAACCATACACATGTTTTGCATGTAAAATGAATTAATCAAGAGTACGAACATGTTAGTGCTTTGCTCTTATTGTGCTGTTTGTGCTTTGCGTCTCTACTCCTCAATCAAAGTGCATTTAATCAAGCACAATTATATCCTTGTGTCCATTATGTTCTACTGCAGTTACAATTACCTGACACCATATGTTCAAAAGATAGAAATTATCGCAAACTCTTTAACTGGTGTAATTGTTCACTGGTTTTTAGTCAAGAGACAAGGCAAATAAATGCAGTTAGTGGCTATTTAGCATGACTATTTTCACATCTATTTATTTACTTTCAAGAGAGTTTAAAGTGCTGGAAATTAAATCACACAAGTATCCAATAATAATTTTCAGTGGATTGCTGTTCATGTAATTAGTGAGGAATATCATTACCATTTCACAATGCTGTAAGATTTAGAAGTATCAATTATTAACCATTAACGGTTATTTTGAAATCATGAGCACCACTGGTACACGTTTCTCTAAATAGAATTAATAATAAAAAAAAAAACCTGACATTTAATGTGAAGAAAAACAATGTTTCTTAAGCGTGTTCTTTCGTCACTACCACTGCTACATGAATATGACGTATCACAACACTACTGGAAGTCAGAAGGCACTTAAATTTAAGTGCAAACCTTGTCAAATTAGATGTTTTATATGCATTATATTAATAACACTCTCTTTACATTGTAATATCTTTGTTTTACTAATATTTTAATCAATTGTTTTGTGCATAGCTGATTTTTCATTTAGCAAAAAAGCCAATTACGCAGGTTGCCATTATAATGTCTCAACTCTAATATGAATGTGTGACAACATGCCCTGCTTTTGGGTCAGCATGCCATATTTTTACTGAGCTGAACCTCTACAACACAACCCGGTAGCAGAGAGAAGAGGGCTTTTGAAAATCACACACAGCAGGAGTGAAGATCGTGTAAAAGAGCAAACAGCCCTTTTTAAATCAAAGACTTAAAAGCGTGAGGATTAAGTCTGACCCTCCCAGTGACTGAAAGACAATGTAACTGCTTCATCAAAAAGAGATCAATAAAGGGGCTTTTGTGCTTCCACTTGGCTAAATGAGAACATAAATTGTGCTCTCCAATAAAATAATGGCTGGTAGATTCACTTGCACATTAACCTTTTCATGTCTCTCAGAAGGCTGGTTAAATTACATATTATCACATCTCCAACTTTGACACGATGCAAGGGGGTCTTTAAATCAAGAAGTCCGCCGCCATGGTATAGTGCTCAGAGAAGGAGGCATAGCTTAGTGACAATGAAAATTTGTCAAATGTATATTCTACAAAAGATAGATGAGTATACGAATATAAGCCTAAGCATCAAATCCCATTATTTCATATAGAGTTAAAGTATTGCCATTCCACCACTGCCATAAATGCAAAAGCACCTATTATCCAGTCTTTTTCCTGTTGAAGTACAATGACCTGCACTACAAAGAAAACAACACCACTTTCAATTAATAAACATGTAATCTTGACCACAGTGTATTTATGTAATATACATTATTAAATATATACACAACCCTATGACCTGACTATCACACATTTTATGTTACCACTGTGAGTTGAATGGCTTTAGCATTCACAAACAAAGCGAAACCTTTGGAGTCAGCCCTGAATGGGAGTTCTGCCCTTAATAGTAAATGACAAGGACAAATGTATGCCATAGAAAAAAACAGGAAAGTCTATAGAGGAGGTTATTAGGATGCCTACCTGAAAGGCATCCTATGAATAATTGCAGCACCAGCAGTTTCCATGACAACCCCATTTTAAATATTGGAGGTCAGCGAGAGCTCACATTCAATTGAGGGTAAATAGAATGCTGTCTTTGTCCAGGCTTGATCCTCTGTGCCCTGTAATCAAAAGACAAAATGAGAAGAGTTAGAAAGAGTTGGTCAGGCTAAATCTGTCATGTTCAGGGACGTTTTCTAGTTGTGTGTCATGTAAATGAATTTGTTTTGTTTTGGTGAAATGTAGCTCTACATCACTTTACATTCACACATGAATGGGTGCCGTCAGAATGAGAGCACGACTGCAACAAACATTTTGTGAAGGCAATAGCTGCATGTTTCTAAGAAAGTGTTTATCAAAATACGAGTCAATACTCCATAAGATGTCCTTCCAGTGAAAAAGTCCTTTACTTGCTCTCATATAAAATCCAATTACACATTTTTGTTGTTTTTTCAGTATATTTCTCTCCTGATTCAGATGAGACCATTTTCACTTGAGAAGCTTAATATGGATAGATGGATATAGGAAACAAGAGTTTAAAGTTAATAATAATAGATTTGTTTTTAACAATTTTTAACAATTAAAATCCCAACATCACACAAGAAGGGTTAAGAACTTGACCCAAGGTACAAATCATCTTATATCACAGCTATATCATCTGGAGGGAAGACTTCAGGCAACTAGCTCTTACACATCTGGTCTAACACAAGATTACTCAAGCAGTTCACAATTATTTCCTCTTTTCTGTACAGTATATTCTTTAAATATAAATATAAATAAGTTTATAAATCAGATTCTGTCAGTACAATTATAGAGCTGATATTGAACAGCTCTGCAAACTGTCCTGCAATGATGATGTACAGTGTTTTTGTAGAGCCAGTCTCAAAGCTAACATTTTGTAGCACACCAGTTCTCTACAAAAACCCAAAAGGATTATCTTTTAGGGTTACTGCATACCAGCTCTGTGAATAACAAAACTTTTTTTGCTTTTCATAATAACCTTTACAAATGAATAAGGTTTGTTGAGTTGACCTGTTCACTGTGAGGCTGTTTAATGTCTCTGACAACCTTTCAAGTCACATTTAGCGTTTTTTCAAGACAAGCGTGACGATCAAGCTGGAGTTGCCAGCCCAGCTGACTGGATGGCACTCCAGTGTCAGACTTGTGCTCTGTGTTTTGTGTCTGTTTTCATTCATGTACTCTTATTAATGAACTCTTGTCTCCGCCCACCTTGTCTGTTACCATAGTTGCTCATTCAGTCTCCACCCACTGACCTATTTCTATGTGTACTTAAACCCCGGATGTGTTTGTGTTGTCACGGTTCATTGTACTGTCGACCTGTTAGTGTTTTCATTCGTGTTCCTGTTCTTAGTTGTTCTGTTTTTGGATTTATCATTGCCAACCCCTGCTCTCATTTGGATTATCGCCTTGTCTCCCCCCTCGAACTCTGTTTGCTGTTGTATTGACCCACGCTATGTTTTATGACCACTCTCTTCTGTCTATGTGTCTGATAATCCTGTTCAGCTGATGATCGACCCTGCCTGTCTCACTTTGTCTTCAATTAAACAATCTGCATCTGAATCCGCTCGCCTTCTTGTCTCCTGATTGTGACAAAATGAACCGTCACTGAGGATTCAGCGATTGTTTTGATCGACGCAACACCAGACACTTTTCTTCGCCTCGCAGGCAGGATGTAAATCAGGTACTGGAGTCTTCTTTATGTGCACTGTTTCAGGGCGGACGTTACATTGACGAGTACGTCGAGGACTGTATTGCCATTTCCCATCGTGTCAATGTATCCGAGGAGAGAATTGATGTGCTGTGTGACCTGCAGGATGAAGACCTCGATTGGACATTAGAACAGTTAATAGACTTTGTTTTACTGCACTGCATTAAATGACATCACCACCACAGTAGAAATAGAGACTGTTTCTATGTCCACAGCGCTGCTGGTGATGGCAGTTGCTATTATGAGTGTGTGGGCCGTTCACTGCACCGAACCCCTCTGTGCTCCAGCTCAGTCCAGGCCCGAACCTCTCAATCCTGTTAATACCCCTGAACCTGCCAGTGACTTTGACCTGCCATGGCCCGATCCACCAGAACCCGCGGAGAATTTCGATTTGCCATGGCCTGAACTCCCTGAGCCTGTTCCCTTACCTCTGTTTTGACCACCACTATCCCCGGTGATGTCGACTTCGGTCGTGGATTCACTAGGGGTTCCGCTGGTGGCTGCACAGCCTCCGAGTTGGTCAGTCGGACCCATTTTATACTCCACGCCTAGCCACTGTACCGGCCATATGGGGCAGTGTTGAACTATTGTCTCGCCCTGAACCTGCCTCTGAGACTTTAGAACTGGCACCCTGCCCGGACCCGGCCTTTGAGGCCATTGGATTAATATCTAACCCTGAATCGGCCATGGAGGCCGTCATTGAACTTTTGCCTAGCCCTGAACCGGTCATTCAGGCCACTGAACCTTCACCCTACCCTGACCCGGCCAAAGAGACAAACTCCAACCTCTGTGTGCTTTTATATGCAGTCCAGTCTCCTGGTCCACCCTGGAGGGCACCTCCGCTGTCTGCGGCGCCCTGTAGTGTGCATCTCAGACATCTGTTCCATCCAGGAGGGCCTCTCCGCTGTCTGGTCAGCCCAGGAGGGTGTCCTCGTCCCCTCCAGGGCGGAGCAGCTGGCGGAGACACCCACATGGGCGGAGCAGCCAGAGAAGACGCCCTTCACCTGGGCCGACCACACAGCAAGGGTGCCCTTCTGGGCCGACCAGATAGCGAGAATGCCCTCAGTTGAGTAACCAGTTAATGTGTAAATTAATAATTTAATAATTATTTTTGCTTTTTAGAAACAGTAATTCTAGTAACAATATAATGTGTTTTTTGCCCTGCCAACATAAATATTTCCAAATGAAGTCAGTGTCAAATCAATCTGCTGCAAATAATGTTTACTTCTTAAACGAATGCGTGTCTTAAAATAAGTGCTTAAGTAAGTCATTCAATGAATCCCTAATACTTTTTGTGTTGTTAAATTAATCATACAGTACACCCTTTATAGTGAACATTTGGATGAGCAGCGGCGTCTGGTACTCGCCATAGTCGCCATTATCTATAGTGAACTCATTTATGCACTTCAACAATGTATGTACAACTAATGTTCACTCAACAGCAGGCTACTTGAGAATACATGCAATATTAAGAGTATCAAGGCACACAAATTCAAGCTCCAAACATAGATTTGGGAAGAGCCTTATCATTTAGTGCTGTCAATCATGACTACAACTGTATAAGCATCAGTCATTGCTCCATCCTGGTGACTAATCTCTCGACATCCCTCCGCCTCCCCTTCTCCTCTTCTTTTTTCCTTAATTTGTACTTCACACCATACAATCATGTTGAAGGTTCTAAGTCTCAGTTTGAGCTGATCCTTGGGTTTCAGTCATCTGCAGCCTTTCTAGCACTTCCCGGTGTACGAATTTCCTCATTTAGTCATTCAGTAATCCTCATATTAGTAGAGGAACATAGAGGATAGTGATTGTGGCAATGGTGGTGTATGGGACAATTTAGGATAGTTTTATTTTATTTTAAATGAATTGTTTTAAATCAAATTTAAAATTGTGAATTTACTGGTTCAACAATTTCATTTGCAGAAAGAGTCTCTAAAAATCCCCCCAAAAATCTTCCGATCTTAAACATGTCAACAAGCAGGTCTAGTTCACGCAGTCCTAGTTTTTTCAGCTAACTTACTACAAAACCTCTGAATGTTTAAAGTGAATACAGATAATTTTTTTGTGTGCAAAAAAAACAACAAAAATAAATAAAAACATAAAATTAATTTATTCAATAATTTGGTAACCCTTTATTTTGATGGTCCACTTTAGACAATCTAACAAACGTACATGTTACTTCTGTAACCTAGGTTCCCCAAGACACAGGAGTACTGTGTCTGCTAAGACGCTATGGGAAAAACTCCTTTTTTCCTCCTAACTGAAGCCTTATTAAATCACACAGTGAAAACTGCAACGGCCATTGGTCGCTGCAGTGGTATTTTAAATCTGCAGGATGCCGTGCAAGGGCCTGAATGGGCGGGGCTGTGCATATATATATATATATATATATATATAGCCGCCGCTTCGCCAGCAGATTCAGGTTACTTCGGCTGAAGCAACGAACACTTACAGCACGGCAAGGGACTCAGTACTCATTCCCATGTCTTAGGGAACCTGGGTTACGGAAGTAACCTGTACGTTCCCTGTCGACAGCGGACTCAGGTGAAAACAGGGGCGCACAGTCACATAAGACTGTTAAAAAAAAGTTAACCTTTCAAGCAGGTGATGCTGAGCTCGCGGTTGGGGTGAATGGCGGCCAACGTGGCGAGCCACTGAATAGAAATATAAAGGTTTACAGTTTGAGCGAATGACGGTCAAGACAGTGAATTTGACGAATGACGAATGAAGAGTATGCTAGTAAAATAGCGTCTACAATCCACTTAGAAAGCCTCTGCTTCAAGACCGGTGGCCCTTTAGCGCGGACGCCGAAGCAGATAAACAGCTGGTCAGATCGCCTGAAAGCAGCTGACCACTCAATGAAGGCTCTCAATGCCCTGACGGGGCAGAGGGGGTTAAAGTCATGACCCTCGCTAGGGGATAGCGCCGAAAGAGATACCAGCTGCGCTCTGAACAGTGTGGAGAGCACCTTTGGCACATAGCCGAGCCTCGGTTTCAGGATGACTTTAGAATCATTTGGCCCAAATTCCAGGCAGGCAGGGCTCACAGACAGTGCTTGCAGTTCTCCTATTCGCTTAACTGATGCCAATGCCAATAGCAGCACCTTCACTGTAGCCATTTGCAGGGGTTTCAAAGGACACTCCTTTTAGGGCACTCAATACTGTAGGCAGATCCCACGTAGGGATAGTGTGAGGACGAGAAGGCTTCAGACAAAAATGTATAGTTAAAATATCCTTGCCTACTGTCTGGCCTGCTATAAGTTCGTGGTGGGCTGCTACGGCTGCCACGTATGCCTTTAGTGTGGAAGGGGAACGTCCCTTATCCAGCAGGTGTTGTAAAAATGACAATATCACGTGATGAGGGGTTTTTGCCTCGCTCTGCACACCACCTCGAGAAAACAAGCCATTTTATAGCATAGGCGTGTCTCGTAGACAGGGCCATGACCTGTGAAATGGTGTTTTGTACACGCTCTGGGAGGCAGACAGGCTCTCGCCACACATGGAGAGCCCACAGTTTGGGCTGTAGGTGCCAGATTGAGCCCTGGGCCTGAGTCTCGTCTCAGGGGGACAGGCCATGGGGCTGCTATCAGCATCACATGCAGGTCTGCTATCCACGGCTGGTTCCTCCGGAGGGGGGCTACCAGGAGGAGTTTGTGACCTTCTTCCCGGACTCAGCTGATGACCTGGTGTATCAGAGCTGTCAGGGGAAAAGCATAGAGCAGGAGGCTGGAGCAGTCCTGGGCCAGCGCGTCCATCTCCTTCGTGAAATAAGCTGGGCAGCGAGTGTTGCTGTCTGAGGCGAAAAGGTCTATTTCCGCTCTGCCGAACGCATTCCAGATCAGCTGGGTCATTCGAGGGTGAAGGGTCGTAGAGGCGTCTCGATGACAGACCCCCTTTATGATTTATGTATGACACCACTGTCATACTATCCGAGCAATCCAGGATGTGACTGGCCCTCAGTTGTGGTAGGAAAATGCAACAGGCATGCCACACTGTCATCCTCTCCAGGCAGTTGATGTGCAAACTGCTGTCTTTGACTGGCCACAGGCCGGCGGCCGGAGATCCTTCGTGTAGCGCTTCCTTCGTGTCTTGGAAGCCTCTGTCACTATCACTCTCCTCCTGCTGACCACACAGAGGGGAAGAGCAGAAACTCTATTTGTTGGCTGGGCAGCACCTTGCTCTTTGCGAAGTTCAACCTGAGCCCATAGAGTCGGACTCTGACGGCGCGGAAGGGGTGGGGTCTCCAGAGCCCGACAGCTCATCCGCGTCTGAAGCTGCAAGGGACATGCTGTCTTCCTGCAGCTCATCCTCACTAAGACCAAACGAGACGAGGTCACTCGCAGTCGCTGAGGGATGAAGGTCTTCGCTCGCGAAGAGGACTCTATAATAGGAGGAGACGAGGCACACGGGGGCTGAGCCGGTCTGACATCACCTGCCTCGGCGCGCTGCCCTCTGCCCTGCTGTCGTTTATGAGATGGGGGAGCAGGACTCTATCCTGGCATGGAGAGTCGCCGTACTGAGCAGCTCACAGAACGAGCAATCGGATCTGGTGAGGGCGGCTTCTGCATGAGGCAATCCCAGGCAGGCGACGCACTCCTCGTGCCTGTCGGCAGCGTGCAGTGAAGACCTGCAGACAGAACAGCGGGCATGTTGTTCAGAAGGTATGAAAATGTGCTCTTTTAGCACTCAGAGGTGCTTTTTTGCCAGACGGCGGCAGGGGGAATTCTTCCAGCTGCAAGACGCTGAATCTTCTGAAGGAGCAGGCTTCTTAGTCAGGACCAGCAAAGGCTTCATCGCTGAAGGAGATGAATCAGAATCCGCTGGCAAAGAGGCCGCTATATATATATATAAATAAACAGTAAAACTGTCCATGTGACAACAGTGGCTCAACTTCAGTTTTGCAATGCTACAAGAATACTTTTTATTGCGAAAAAAACCCCAAAACAAAAAATAACATAATTTACTAAGCCGTTTTCTCCCCTGAGTTACGTCTTCTGCCATTTTAAAGAACACAATAACAACGGTGATCAGATTAATTATATTCTTAATCTCCAAAATGGTGGAAGATGTAACTTGGGGGAGAAGAACGGTTGAGTAAATTATGTTATTTTTGTTTTCTTTGTGCAAAAAACGCTTTGTTGTGACATGAGGGTGAGTAATTAATGACAGCATTTTTAATTTGGGCGTGAGTTAACCATTTAATGACAGAATGGTCATTTTTGGGTGAACTACCCCTTTAAATGTCATGGATGAGTCGTAAATGTCACATGTTACTTCTGGGACTCCCTAATCAAATTTAAGGAACACAAAACAACATTAACAATAACATTTTGTAAAGATGAAAACAGTTCAGGTGTACTGTGTCTAATTTTATGTGATATTTTATTAGGTGTTATCTGTAGCATGATTCTAAAAGGATATTCTTAATTAGCTTTGGTACCATAGGGTAACATCACTATTTATTTTCCTAAAGCACTTCCAAGTGCAAGTGCTAAGGGCTGAAAATGACCATGTTCAATGGGGCTTCACCTCACAATACTCATCCAATAAGCAGGTGCTTTATGCAGCACAGCAAATTTAAATTTATTGCCCATACAAAAATCAAATGCTTAAATGCTCACCAACTGTAGACCTATTAGGAGGGACTGAAATGAAGGACAAATAAAACATCTGTCACTGCAATGCTATTCATCTTAGACAGTTGCAAATCATGTACTACATTTATTTATTTTTGCTTTTTACTTTTCAGTAGCTGTTAATGGACAAAAGACTTTTTTTTCCCACATAAGGTTGCAACACCATGCTTTTTCCTAACAGCAGGGCAAATTTGCCAGGCCAAACATTGACCCAGTGTAAAATTGAAATAGTACTCAGGCATCCACATGTGAGAAATCTGTACACACAAAAACAAGAAAAAGCATCATTAACCAGCTATTGTGTCTCCACACAAAATCAATAAATGACACTAATATAAACCTAGAAAATGACAGCATAAGTATCACACACCTCTGTTAAACCTATCAGCATTCATACATGCAATTTGCCCTTTAAATGTTTGCTTTGTTTGTGTGATTGGCAGTTCATCCATTATGGCTTGTGAATGCATTTCAAAGCTGAGAACATGACATGCAATATATGTCTCGCTGTAATACTGCGGACCGAGCGCTCACAGCCAACAATCGGAGCTGAAAATGAGCCCACAGAGAATTTCTGTCCTTTAAATTCAGCTTGATGCCATAACTCTTCTTGATGCCATAAAAAGGCCAAAATATGGCATGTTTTATGCTTTAGAAATGGATATATATTGGATATAAATGTGAATGTCTGGAATATTTGCAGACATTCACATTTGCACTGCAATCTGACAAAAGAGAGCAAGAATAAGGCACAGAACTCCCATTCGTACACCTCAAAAAACATGTCTAAGAGCAAGATTCCGGAAAGCATGCAGTGTCTGGCTTTAAAGGAAGTGCCGACATGCGCTTCACCTTGGTGCTACCTCTGTCTAGAAATCCATCAATTTTTTCAATGATGTCTGTATTAATAGAACCTCCACTCTGCTGTTCATGGGATTCACACGAAATATACAGTATGCGTGCTCTCTGCTTTTTAAACATAAATGAGACAGACACCCACTCTTCCCAGATCTTGCACGATCGTGGGCAGAAAGTAACACTCTAAATCTTTTATCTGGTTCCCTTGACTTCACTTGATCCATAAAAAAAACCATCTTGAGTTTCTCTGTAAACCCAAGCATGATTTCACCTATAGGCAAGCGGTCCCTTCAGAGTGCAAAAATGAACTGTGGTGTTGTTAAGACCTCAACTGACACAAACATTTCAGAGTAGCAGTTGACAACACAGTCGAGGAGTGTGTAAAGATTCTGCAGCTGGTATTGTGCACTCGAACTGAACTCTAATCTAGAGGGTGTGAATGAAAAATTAATGTTCAGCATCCAAAAGAGCCAAGAAAGCACAGTTACAAGATTTATCTAGCTGGATATGACTGAATTTTGAATGAAGCACCAATTGAGAATTTGCTTTCACACTTTTGTTCAAACTATACAACTGTCTCCTGTATAATAGTATGCAAGTAAAAGTTTATATACATCAGCACAACTGTTGTGACATGGGACCACAAATATTCCTTTATTCTCTCTGTTTAATGACAGAGGTGTGCACTCAGACTGAAACTATTCATGCAGTTGTTATTTTTGTTTTGTTTTGTTTTTCTTCTCAAAAACTGTATTATCTGGCTGTGAAATTGGTGGTGCAGAGATTTGAAGCACGCATCCAGCAGGTATGGCACATCTCACACCTCAGCCTCGACCTGCTGCATATAAACATCAGCTCTCTGTGACTCAACAAGCATTGCTGGGAGAAGGGAAAAATGTAATATGTCACAGAAGACAAGCCATCCTCCTTGTCTCTTCCCCCTTGACTTACACCAACACTGAGGTGTGTGCAAACAATCTGGCTTCCCTAATGATGCTTTGAGAAATCATCCAGTGTTTTTTGTTCTCTGACAAGCCAGCAGAGTGCAGCAAAAACTGCCTCTACTCCTAGTGCAAATTATTGCTGTGTATGAATGAGTGCTCATTTTTATTCTGGAATTTATTCTTTCCACAAACAGTGCCTGAATTTAAACATATACTGCCTATATACCTAACGCTCTATATCAAATTTTGAGAAAATAACACCCAACATTAAAATAAAAAATATATACTCTTATTAGAGATTTTAATTATGTGAAGATTGTGATTACTAAAATCAAAATACAGGTTTAACACATAAAAGCGTACAATGACAAATTACTTAAAAAAGAAGAAGAAGAAATCAGATGCATTGTCTTATTTAAATGCAAGGCTGAATTTAATCTTCAGAGTAACTATGGGAGAGAGGTAGATAGACTAGATGAGGCATTGTGGAAGACTAACAAGTCTATTGCCAAGAAAAACATAACTTTCATGTGAGAGATTTTTCATTTGAAATCTTATGTCAAAAACCTCTAATCATAATCAGGCTCGTCCATGAGGGAAGTCAGTTTGGCAAGTAGCCCATTCATTCCAAAACATCAATCAATATTGCTTCAAACATGGCTGCAAAGTTATTTAATTTACATCATTAAAAATAGGGTTCATCTCTAGTGGCATCATAAACACAAGTGGAATAGTAATTTGGCAAGCAGGATGCATTTTTAATGATATTCCACAAATATATTTTAGTGGTCAGACAGACTGGAACAGATTCACACCAGTTCTTCCAAGACATATATTTTAAAACACATTCACAGATGGATAATTGAGAGAGGTCCACAGACTGCAGCATGGCAGTGTCTGGACAGATGTTAATGCTGCTGAGGTTCACTGTCCAAGAATGGTTGTAAAAAATGAAGAGTAGAGATTCTAAGAATAGAGAATCTAAGAATGTGGACTAATTATGCAATATTAATGAAATAAAAAGTGGAATGGAGACTGCAATCTTTAATCTGAATGATGAGTTAGCGACAGCAAAAAATAAAGGTTCCTCAAAGGTTCTTTAATCAGTTATGTTGTTCTTTAGAGATTAAAATAGATTTATTTGATAGGTTATGAGTTCTTTATATTGATAGTTTCCTAAAGAATAGAGAATAAACTACTTTGTGGAGCTTGGAATGATTTTCCGTATAAATTATCAGACTGTAAAACTGTCAGCAATCTACCAAAATCCTATAACTCTAAAAATGACAAACCTTTCTCAGCCCAACAGGCAGCAGAAAATAATACCTCACCTAAATATAAAGCGTCACATCTCTTCTTCTTTTAAATAGCCTTTAACTATTAGTGTTGTTCTTTCTCAAACTCGTTTACCTGTTTGACTTCCCACAGTTTTCAGTCTCTTCGCGTCTGCCACTGTAACAGCAGCATCTCTCCAGCCATTGCACAATGCCAGACACGAGACGAGCGCTCTTCACAAGTGCATCTGCCACAGAGGAAATCTTTCTGCCTCCGGAAATTCAAGGTACTCCTTAAGAAAGGCTAAGACGCGCTGGTGATACCCGGCTGGATTCCTGCACGGCAAACGAGAAGTAAAGCAAACGCGTTACGCATGGAGTATCCTCAGTTCAGCCTCACAGACAGAGGTGAATGCGCGGAACCTCTCCACACTGCGCCACGCGTCAAAGTGTGTGGAGCCGCTGTGACGCAACACAAACTTCACATCACTAGATCCGCTGGCAGTTCATCAGCTCTGATGAAAGAAAACACCGCATCCCGAGGAAAGAGTGGGAGGGATATAAAAAGACTTTTGGAGTCGTAAAAAGCGTTAGAAGATTCATCAATAATGGATTAAACACACGATATCAGATCTAACATTTCCTCGCTGTTTGAAACCTGTGCTGATCTGCAGATTTCTTATTGGGTAAAAGTTGGGGGAAGTGAGCAGTATTATTCTTCTCTAAAAGAAAATACATTTGGAAAACCTATTCATTTTAAAGTATCTCATGAATTAATGAGAAAATAAAATATCCCTCAGGGTTGGCATAAAATCCACAACTGAAGAACTGGCTCCTTTTCAATTCACAAGTGTAATAAATTTGAATGGAATTGGCCCTCATGAAACTGAATCGAGGATATTTTATTTATATTATTTTAATTTTTATTCAAGGTTTTATTCAAGACTTAAATCACTATATCCTTAATTTAATTTCCTAATAACATATCATGATGCTGATATTTTCGTATTTTAAGATGGACATAAATTATATATATATATATATATATTATATAAAAATAAATTAATATATATTTTATTCTGCTTCTATTCACCATTCTGGTTATAAACCACTGACTCCTGTAACTTGCAGACTATTTGTGAGCCTTATTCAATTTGTAATTATTTTATTACATTAAGTCTATTCTGGATTATGAAATTCACTCAGCTGCGTGTTATGTGTACTTACAGAAAGCATCCTGAATACATCCTCACCTTAATACACTGATATTCAGCTTGCCATCAGAGATCAAAATCAGAGGCTGTGTCAGTCTTTTAGCAGCTGTTCCTCGGCTTTACGCCTTTCCGTTCGCATTTAGGTCTGCTTAATCAGTGTGCCATGTTTCATTACAGAGAAGTGAAATGTGACATTTTGTTAAAGCTACATAAAACATTCCAAGATGGCTCTGATAAGATGAACAAGTGTTGGAGGACTTTACTGCATTTTTTTCAGACATCAAAAGACAAAAACCATACCACACACATTACTTGTCAATCGCTAATAAGTATTTTTGTGCTAACTGTTGTAATTGTCTGTAGAATTAATTCAAAAGTTAAAACGTGTGTTAAAAAAGTTTTGTCAAAGTAGGTAATAAACAAAGTGCAAGAAATGTTTGAATTTAGTTTAGAATCTTTGAAAATCTATACAGAACTTTCTGAAGAGTTCTGTTTGTGCTGGTTCCATGTGAGCCTGCTAATGACTCATGAACCTTGTAGCTGTGTCTTTGAAAAGGGGAAATATAGCTCATGGTTTTAAATCATGTAGCATCACTAGAATTATTTACGTTTATGTAAGAGGTTATAGATTTTGCATTCCAAAAGTCTGGAAGCTTGAAGCAGAATATAAGCAATCTTTCTCAATGTTGCTCAGTCAGCTGAAACATCAGTTCAAAGAGCAAAATACCTCTTCAAAATCTATCACAACATCTTATATAAAAGTAAATTAAAAAAAAAAACTTCCCTGAGGATGACACAACAGATGTATACAGTCTGCAGATCATGTCAGAATTCAGCACACGGTTAAAGCACTTTACAGCAACAAACATAATCTTATACTGCTTTAATGCATTCTTTACATTGAATGTCTTCTGCAAGGTTGAGCAATGCAATTGAAGGATTTTTCTTTTTGAAAGGGTGACTACATCATTTTTATGTCATTCCTACAAAATGTGTACAATGTGACTTTCTCTTCTTTTCTCTCTTTTTTTTTCAAACACTAAGACTAAGACTTAATATGTTGTATTGTATTAAGGAATGTGTGTAGGGGAGGTTTCAGAAGGCTGTGAGGATCCCTGTCACATGACACCTGTTGAAATTTGTATTTTTATGTACAGTATTTCATAATATAGTGACAGCAGTGTGGGGGAAGCATTTTGTTAAAACAAGTGTTTACAGTTAGAGATGGCACAATATCAGCATTATGTACTATGCTAAACGATAAAAGGAATATTCCACATTGATGATATTATATATGCATTAACGATGACTCAAACACCCACGCTATATTGTGGAGGGTTTCAACTGTCTATCATCCTGTTTTAAAATCAATGTGATGCATTTTACACGGTCAACAAGCCATTTTCCAAAAAAGTCCAAATCTCAAATAGACTGAAATCATCAGCTCCAAATAAAATGGACTGACAAGTACTTGCTTATGCAAGTGAATAAAGCAACCAGTGTGTTTCTAATGCAACCACACCAGGTCAAGAAGTTCAATATGAAGAGGCAATGTGGCATCAGTCTGATTTAGCCTCTTTGTTAGGAACTAGTTTTTGGATGATTTCGTAATAGCTTCTTAGGTTTAACTGTATTTTTGGACTGAGTCCTACAGTAGCAGTGTTCATGTCTCTAGATCATTATTCAGCCGGTCATTCCCACTAATGAATCACTGACTGTCATCAGTATCAACCATTATTATGCAATTATTTAAAAATGTGCTATTATGAGACATATTATTCTTGAAATTGAATGATTCCTGAAGCTAATGAGGAATAGATAGCAGCGAGGAGTGCACTGGAAGACAATGAGTTTAGTTCAATTTAAAATAATTATCTTAATGAATATATCGTGAATTGCATTTAGTATCATGAGAATTACTGCTGGTGATCCATATCAAAAAGCATCACACTGCACCTCTGCAAAAGTATTAGAAGTTTTACTGTAGCTGCAATGCTTTGCCTCTCTCTTCCTCTTAGTTTATCTCCCCACTGATGTGCGTCCACAAGTTAAATCTTCATTCTACATCTCTGTTTCAGTCTTTGAGGCTATCAAGCTATGTAGCTTGGCCTCTTTTTCCACCAGGTCTAAATCCAGGTGTCAGAGGGCTGGAGTGGTGTTTGAGAAGCAGGGTGATAAGGGAACTCTTTCATAGTGCTGACCCCTCCTTCAGAGTGCACCTCTGTAGCTGCCTTTGAATAATTCACTCAGAGAGACCCCTCAACTCCTCCTGATAAAACCCCTTGTTCAACAGAATTGATTTCCTCCCTCATCTGTCTTTCTGTGGTGATGTAGAGATGATAGATGTGTAGACAGATGTGTTCATTGACTTTGCCCCTGATGTGCGTGGGATCCGCACTCACCGTGGGACATCAGATTTAGCGTCCACAGACAAGATGGCGGTGGAGCCGAAGCGCGATGACGAGAGGTCTGACTGCTCGACAACGCTGCAAGCATCTGCTACAGGCCTCGCCTCAGACTATTCAGACACTGCAGACCACCTCACCCATCATCATCCAGTAAAGTACTTCATTCTTTTCTCCTCCTCATCTCAACACAATGAACAGTCATACATGTAGTTCAAACCAACCTAATCCACGCCCTCACTTGCCAGACCACCAAGAACCACTGCACAAGATGGGTGCCGCTCCTGAGCCACTGCACATCATTCTCTCCTATGTCCCTGAGCTTCGTGGGAATGGCATTTGAGGACACCCAGACCTTCCTCAGGTGCAAAATGATGGCATCTAGCCTGAGACTGACTGCCCAGTCCCAGCCATGGAGGCCATGGAACTCTTGGCCTGCCCTGCCACAGCGATGGAGGCTGTTTCTGAGTCTGGGTCAGGTCCAGTTCCGGCCACGGAGGTCGCTGAACCCTTGTCCTGCCCAGTTCCGGGCCACTGGGGTCGCCATAGAACTCACACCTTGCCCTGCAACGGCTAAGGAAGCTGCCTATGAGTCTTCGTCTTGCCCAGCTATGGCCATGCAAGTCATTGAATCCTTATCATGCCCTGCCACAGCAATGGAAGCAATTTGTGCATTCTGCCCTGTCATGGCCAAGGAGGCCGTTGCACTCTCCACTCTCGTTGGCCCTGTACCGGCCACCGAGGCCGTCATTGAACTCTTGTCCTTCCCTGTTCCGGTCATGGAGTCTTATTCAGTTTCGCATTATGTTATTGTTTTGAACATAAGTTTAACAGTTTTGAAAACAGTATGCAAGCATGTGCAAAATGTGCTGTTCGTACAAAGATTTTTGGCAGTTGTTGTGTCTGAGTGAGAAAAGAATTCATGAAATTTGAGAGATGATGTAGTCATTGAATGCATTTTGTGCCAAAACAATGATAATTGATCCTCAGTTTAGCCCACATAGACTTCTGTTGT
>JAUMHI010000069.1:5057175-5072886 GCA_032359435.1 Enteromius unitaeniatus
TTGAGAAATGCATTAACTGTTGTGCAAATGTAAGTACTGTTGTGAGAAATGCACCAAAGCAACTGAGAAAAACTGTAATTGTTAGTTATCGACCTTGCCTGCCCTGTATTTTCTCTCTTGCCTTGTCCTTCTGGATACTGTTTGCCATTTGCCTGACCTCTGCTACACCCATTGGACTATTCTTGTGTTTTTACTTATGATACACCTGTTTATCATTGCCACTACTCTGCCTGTTTCTACTCTGTATTTCATAACAAAGCATGCATTTGGATCCACTTGTTTTCATCTCCTCTGATCCGTTACAGACATATAGATAGATTGATAGACAGACAGATCGACAGATAGATAGATAGCTCCAACAGCTCTGAAACCAGCTCTCCCTCCCTGGCAGTTTGAAAAAAAGTCAAGGTGAGTTAATATTCTTTATATTCCTTGCATCTGTGAATGTTCAAAGTAAGAGCTCCACAGACTTTCTTTTAATATGGCAATTCTTTGTGAAGAAATATTGAAGAGATCTGCTTTGAAATGCAGAGTTTTCTGCTTTAAGTATGGCGGTTATCAAACAGTGTCCGTCGAGGCAGGAGCTTTCAAATGAATCTCCACATGCTCCTTGGCCACAGGGCTAGGATACCCGACCTGGAGCTCAGCCATTGTGACCAAGAACACTGCATAACGTTTTTAAACGTTATGTTTAAAAAAAGGTTTTGGAATATCCTAAACAAATGCTGAACCCCCAGAGACTTACTGCGGAAAAATTGCAACACATATGTCTATTCACTAAATATGGGCTAAATTACTCAGAATTACTGCAGAAGGTTTGGCAGGAATTCATTTACAAATTGAATCTCCCTGCATGCCAAAGTCAAACAATATGGTCACTGACACCACTGCTGACTTCCAAGTGTATGTGACTATTTTTCTTCCACAATTCTCAAAAATGAGTACTAGAAAAAATATATTAAAATAATATATGAATAAATAAAAAGTTGTAAAAATACATGCTTTAGTGGTCAACATGTCTTTCACTCTACAGGGCATCAAGTAAACAATACATAAATATTCCAAAATATTTCCAATAAAGCCTGATAACATTTTGAAGAGTCTCAGAGGCGTTTTAGTGCAGGGTTTTATAGAGGTCAATGCAACTGCACTGCATGCCAGTATAAATATACATTTCAGATACTTTGCAGGGGGTGAGTGATGTGTAGGAATATTCCAGAATCACGAAACTTCTGAGAGTGTCAGATGACTCCTCTGACTTGAATATATAAATTTTTCAGGCTTCTAGCTTGCTGAATAGGATTCTCAAGAAAGTCAAATCTTATGCTTGTACTTCATTATAAAAGTGGTGAAATTTTGTGACCTTGAGATTACATTCTTGCAATGTTTTCCTTCAAATATATGCAAAAACATTATTTTTATAACCAGTTTCTTAGGGGAAATAAATTAAATACATGTTCAATATTATGCTTGGTCTGTCCGGATTAAATGGCAAAGTAAAATGTATACAGAAATGTATATTAATGAATAATGATAAAAAAAATACATATATACTGTATAGTGTATATACAATTCATACTATTGAAATATTGTTGGAAAGTCATTACTTTTCTGTTAGTCATTAGTCATGAGGACTTAAAACAAGGTTTTTTAAAAACAATCAATACTGTCAATCATCCTATTCTTGTGAAACTAAAGAAAAGATTCCCACTGTCATGGAACATGCTTCTTAAATCCATTCATCTCGATTAATATTCTCGCATGCCCTATTAATAACCTCTGCCGGTAAGGCTCATAGAAAGATTATTACATCTTATGTTACGCACATGTGTAAACACTTATTCATTAGAGTGAAAAACATTAATTACCCCTGAGGAAATGTTACATGGAACATCTATTTTAATCAGAGCATGTGGGTTGCAAAAAAGATGAGATATTAAAACCACCTCACTCAAGAACAATAAGGTTCCCTAGGTGTACAGTATGACTATCAATTGTCATGTGTCAGCACTTCATAAACAAGCAAAAAGAGGCATATTCACAATAGGATTTCACTAAAGCCTTGAAAATAAAAATACAATTTTGTGAATGTTCCCCTTGTTAGTCATAGAGAATGCATGACCGTCTTATGCATGCACTGCATGATTATATTGGGAGTAAAATAGTCTATCAGGATACAAGAGGGCTGGTGGAAATAAACTATGTCAGTACAGCTTGCAAAATGTACTTTGAAGATACATTGCTCACCTTGTAGTCTTCAAGGAAATATTTCACGGAAATGTTCAATCTTATATTAGATAATTCATTGTAATACCCAAAGCCATTTTGCTCTGGAAAAGAAATCTAGTATCGTCCCAGTATTATGTCATTACATAAAAAGTCTGTGGTTTATGTAAGAGGTTGACAGTATAAGAGGCACCAAGGCTTTGCCCTTGATTTTTATGTTGTGTTCTATGTGGCTGAATTAGGCAGCTTCACAGCATGATGAAGTTGGAAGGGGCTGGAGTGGAGGGCTGCACAGGCGACTGAAGGGAAAGGGATTATAGATGGCACAGAAATTAAATTTTCGGCCTTCTCTCCAACTGAAGCCACCATCTGCCACTTATTTGACAATTTTCGATTGAATTAAAGAGAATCCCTTTTCCTAATTCGCAGCCGAGGAAAGCTGATTCAAAAAAACGAAGCTAGAGAAACATAATGGCAGCACCATGATGTCCATTGTTTAACCAGAGCGAGGAGATATCAGGTTTTCATGTAAATGAGAATGAAAATCAGGGACATACACAGCATGATATACAATTACAGTCAAAAACATGTCCAAAAACTGAGCTGAGAGGAAATAATGAATCGCTTGATTCATAATGTGAGAGAACAGCTCAGTGTGACTCTAATGGCAGCACGAGCTTTGAGCTTGGTGGACATCTTTCCAGATTAAACTTCTCAAACTCATAACTTTCTAAATCATAATTAAAGAGATAGTTCACTCCAAAATGAAAATTCAGTCAAAGGAGAAATTTGAGGGGAAAACATCTTGTTTGTGCTAGTCCATACAATGGAAGTGTAGGCAACCATTTAGTCTCAAAAAGGATAAAAAGTGGGCTATCAAGAATGATACAATAACAGCCGTGTTTCAGACTAATATAAACTTTTGTTAAAGATATTCTGGAAAAAACATTGATATTGGTATTGATTTTATACAATGGCTTAATGAACAAGAAAACATAAAATGTTAAGTAACTTACAAGTTGTTGACCATTTTTGCTCGGCCAATTTTTTGCGCAACATTTGCGCATCTTCGAGCGACTCACAATAGTGGCATTTCGTTCCTGAATGAATGAGCCTTATTGAACAAATTAGTCAAATGAAATGCTCAAAACTTCAGGGGTCCTACTTCTTGCCTTATCAATTGCCTAAACAATTTTCTTTTTTGTTATCTTATCTTTCTGTTGCTCAGCTTGGCTGTTCACTGAACGCATCTCCTCTGCATCATTAGTGGATCACACGCCCCTTACTGCTGATTGGCTACAAGTTTGTTTGTTTTACTAAACCATTTTTGAAAAATCGCTTACCCTGCATCTAAATTAAAAAAACAAAAAAAACTTTTAAAGACAACAGCTAGCCTGTAGTATAAAATAAAATTCAATCATAAGTACAATGATCATTTGAGATAGGTTCTTTCAACTAGATGAAACTTATTAAACATACATCTCATACACCTGCGTTATCTTGTTCTTGAAGATGTACGTTTAATAGGTCTAACAGGTTTGGAATGACATAAAGAGAATTATTAGCTAATTAATGACAGAATTGTAGTTAATGAAATATGAGATACAATTATTTGATGAAACAACCATACCATTTTTACTATCTTTTCATCCTTGTGATCTTTTACTCACAATGTTTTACAAGACTGGAACCAAGCACTCCACATTACAAACTTAACATAGTACCGATGGTCTACCAGGTGCGCTATAGAGCAACTTTACTTACCCATTTTACCAATTACACCAGTGAATTTGTATGTATAAGTAAACTTTTTCGGAGTTTTGCAAAAGATAGAGGCACCTTTTTCCAATGAGCAAGAATGCTGGAAATGTTTGACTCATTTGGCTTCTCTTTCTAATGAGACACTGTACTCGTATATTCTACCCCATCAGAGTGTTTGTGTGTTTTTATGTTTTTTCCCTCTGTGAGTCAGAGAAGGACACCCAGCCTAACGACAGTAATATGACAGCATTTTTCATCTCAGCTCTCGAACGGGAAAGAAAAATCAATATTTAATCAAAGCAAGATCGTGTAGACTTCACGATACAATATATTTACCTTCACTGTCATTAAAGCCTCAAAACCGCATTCAAATGTGCAGCGACACAACAAAATAGTTCCAAAGAGGAAAATATTATATAGTGAGAGAAAATATTCAGGTCTCTTTCAGCAGAATATATAATATCTGTATAATAACCAAGGTCTGCTTGAAACAAAATAAAACCATAGTAAGGGAGTAGGAAAATATTTACCACAGATATGCTTGGTATGTCAATATGCTTACAAGAGAAGACAGAAGTAATTACTTGCACTCTCTCTCTCTCTCTCTCTGATGCTCTTCGCTCATTCTGCTGTCTCCTGATGTGTCCCCTGTGTAATAACAGAATCAGGGTAATGGGCTTTCTGTAAGCTAATGGAGGCTACACTGCAGGAGACTCCACTGGCAGGTACCACTTCTTCAGCATGGCTCAGCAATACACTGCTTCCTGTGCCGTGAGTTTCTGAACGTGATGTTCATTGAGCGATCACCTTCATGCTGTTAGGACCAACAGATAATGCATAACCTGCTATTAAAATTTCACCTCATTATTAAAATGCAAATGCGGACATGCAACAGCATAACATTCAAATTTCTGCATAAATGAAAAGTCTAAACCCAATTAAATTTAAAGTGCCCCTACAGTATTATGGATTTTTGAAAATGTATTTTTTTTTGCAGTGTGTAACACAGCTTTTAGTGAATGAAAACATCCTGCAAAGTTTTAAATCTGAAAGTGCACCATGTATAAAGGTATCGTCTCTTAAAGAAAGAGTCGACTCTGAATCCCGATTCCCGAGCCTTTTCATGTTGAAAAGCCTTTTTATGTTTCATCAAAATGAAATATTAGCATATTGCTCACCCACTTCTTGGGCTTTTGCATTGGTCTGAATGAAAATGCAAATTCATTCTTTGCCACTAGGTGCCACTTTGTTAAAAGATCACAAACACTGCTTTAAAAGAAAACGACCAATAGCTGGAGGGGTTTTAAAAAATTCAACGTTAAATGAATTGTTTGGGAATCGTTCAACAGTTGCACATATTTTATGAGGTGGCTAATTTGTATGACATCACTCGTACATTTTTGTACAATCTGTCTAAACCTCAGTGACAGGTATGTTTAGGCAACTTGGCAAGAATTGGCAACTCGCAAAATACATACGATTTAGTAAAAATCTCACAAATTTGTAAGGGAGGTCATACGAATCAGTCACCTACTTAAATACGGACAAATTGCTGTGAGATAGGGCTGGAAACGGCAACAAGAAAGTAACTACAACAAAAAAGTCAAACAAATCTTTTAAAATAAGCTGTATATTGTGTGTGTGCGCATGTATACTGTATAGGATAAATGAGTGGTTTAGTTTGAGCTAAAACCATTTTTTTGTGGACTGGTTAAATGATGTCAGTTATTTTTAGTAAAATTGTGTTTCTTAACCCCCACAAATTCTAACATTGTTGATTTCCAGATGGTTTGAATAGACTGTTGGCTTTGTTTGGCTGAAAGGGGGCATGGGCAGCTTGGATCACAGTCCTGGCAGAGGCATGCTGTCAGACTAAAGGGAGAAAAGGTCAGGACTACAATATGTCTCTTGGAATGCAGTGTGGGATTTTTAAACCATTTAATGTAGAGGAGAGAATGACGTAAGGAAATAAATGACATACAGGTTGCATTTTTAAAGTTGTTTTTAAGCAAATGCATAAAAAGTGGCATCTTCATTTTTGGAAACGGATAGCAATGAAGGCTAGAACACAATATATGTTAATGTTAACAACAATGCAGCACTGGGAAATGTCAACATGAGTTCAGTGAGTTGGGAAGATAATCTCACATGGATTTTATGACATTATCTCCATCCTCAGAATGATATTATCCCATAATCACTTGGGAACCTCGTGATCTGCTGTCCCCTAATAACTCCTTTTATCATATTAATAGCTGGGCTCTTGTAGACAAACTGACCACATGTTCTAATAACAGTGGGATGAATAATTTATAAATGTGATGGGCTGATACTTCAGACTGGAGAAAAAGACTTAAATATGCAGAACCGTGTGCATGCATCATGGCTCTGATGTCTAAGGCACTGTTTGCATTTAAATAATTTCATTGTTTAGGATTATTCCAGTGCAGACATAAAAACCTCTACACTAATATCACAATGAAATAAAATGAAGAAATAATAATATTAAACACTTACAAAATCACAAGAAACATATTCTAATGCAAGCATGCAATAGACTAGATACAGAAATTTAATTAAACCGTACAATTGTGTAAAAATGGTATGGTGACAAATTAATACATACACCCCCATTTGAGAACAGTGTGAACCAATAAAAACTTGTTTTTAGCAAAAATGCATTAAATTGGTCAAAAATGGCAATAAAGACTTTAACATTGCTGCATTGCATAAAAGTATTCAAATACAGAACTGTTGTCTATACTTTGAATCAAAGAATCTGGAGACCAAAAAAATTAAACAGCAACTGTTTTCAACATGAATAAAAATAAATAAATAAATAAAAATAAATTTATATATATATATATATATATATATACATATACATATACATATACATATACATATACATATATATATATATATATATAATATATATATGCACTATATGGTGTGGTGGCCCTTAAGTCTAGGTCAAAGTCCTGACAAAAACCAGCATAAATTGGGCCACGATACATGTGTATCAAACCCGTATCAAATGAGGTTTGACAGGGTTGCTGATTTGTCAAAGAGGAGCGCTTTAAAGAGTTCAGAGGAGATGTGGGCCAAGTAAATCTCTTTATAGGCTATAGCTGTGCAAAGCATCTCCTGAGGAAGAGCTTAGCCTGAGGCCATGGGCGCTAAAGAAAAACGTTTCAGATGAACGGAGCTCTGTCAGTCTCTGCCCAGCAAACATATGATAATGCCTGTGACACTCAATGAGGCAGAGCTTCAGTAACGAAAGTAAAATACATAAAAAGCAAAATGCCCTGAAGCACAGCCAGGAGTACGACAGGATGACAAAGGCTATTCCATAAAAAGAGAATGGGAGACAAAAAATGCGCTTTGAATGAACTAGAAATATTTTATATATTTTATGTGTAAGAAATTCATGAAATTTACTCTCTATGTTTCTTTGTTTGTCACTCTCTCTCTCACACACACACTTTATAATTCAGAGTCTAAACATTGTAGTTCTGACTTTTATTTTTGTAATTTTAAGTTTAAATCTTGCAATTCTGAACTATTTCTTGGGATTTAGACTTTACATTTTGCAATTCTCCCAATTTTTACTTTCTTTCAATTATGCTAGGTTGCAATTATGACTTTACACCTCACAATTTTGACTTTTTGTTTTGGAATCAGAAATTTGAGTTTATATCTTTCAAATCTGAGTTTATAATTGCAGTTCTAACTTTTCTCTCTCTCTCTCTCTCTTTTAATTGCAAGTTTACATCTCACAATTTTGCAGTCTTGCAAGTTGCAATTGCAATTTTCTTTTCTTTTTCTGTTTTTCCATAAATTGACACCTGACCTATGGAAGCCCTGTTCCGTTATAAAGTCAGAATTGCGAGTTATAAAGTCACTTTATATCACACAATTGTAAGTTATAAAGTCAGAATTGCATGATATAGAGTCAGAATTGCGAGGTATAAAGTCACTTTATATCACACAAGTTATTGTTCCCTTTCAGTCGGTCACTCCGAGTCACGTTGGATGGCCGACGAATTGGGATTACGCCAGAGAGACCAATCTACTTCGAGTGTAACAAAACAAGCCAATGGGTATTGGCATGCACTGATTGTATCCAGCTGCAGCTGATCACTGCGTGAGTATAAGAATGCAGCTGGAACGTGCATCATTATCTTTTGCCTTCTGAGCCAAGCGGTATTCATCATTACTGCTCCTTCTACTCCTAGAGCAGTGCAGGTGTGATGGCGTTGCAGCAGTGGTCACGATCACGGAAGCAGATCCAGTTCCCGCGGAGAACAGTGTGTGGTCGGTTCATGTACTCACTTTGGGTCCATGACCGTCTCGGAGTTGCACAAGAGACTCCGCTATGTCAAACATGGCGAAGTCCCTTTGCCGCTGCCGAGATCCAATGTTTGTCCCGGCACCCGGGGCAGCACTGGGTCCAGTGGTGTCAGAGGTGATCTGAGGATCACAGTGAGGGCTTCTCCGAGAGGGGACTCTCACTCTTCAGGCACTCCGCAACTGGTGGAGTTGCCGTTGGATCGGGCTGGTCCCTCTGCGAAGCAGAGTGTGTCACTTGTTTCCTTCAGCGCTCCTCCTGAGGACCAGATGTTTATAGCAGCATCTATGGGGATGACGACTTGGTTGCACTGCCCCCTTTGGGTGTGGTAGTGTTGCCCGAGCCATACCCAGAGATGATGGCTATGTTTTCCCGCGCCGCTGAGAAGATCGGGCTCGTGTGGAATTCACCGTTGCGTCCCGATCCTTCAAGGCTGGATGAATGGTATCTCAGTGGGGGTCGCGCTGGTTCTCACCGTCCCCCTCCGGTGCCATTCTTCCTGGAAGTGCATGAGGAGCTGACATTTTACTTGCAGAAACAGATCTTGTGGCTCCTCCTCCATGAGGGTGTTCACGATCTGGAAGTTGTACATGAGCTTTGTGCTGCAACGGACCTCGCACTTCGAGCGACGAAGTTGACCACGCAGTCTCTGGGTCGTGCAATGTCCACACTAGTGGTCCAGGAGCACCACCCGTGGCTGTACCTAGTGGACATGAAGGAGCATGACAAGGTACAGTTCCTAAATGCTCCTGTGTTGCAGGCTGGCCTCTTTGGTGACGCTGTCGAAAGCTTTTCCCCAACAGTTCCCTGGATCCAGGTAAGGGTGGTAACACGCAGTTCCCCACCTCGACACGTCACACGTCTGGCTGTTACAAGCCTCAGGCCTGGTCCCTGCATCTCATCCATGAGGAGGAAAAAGGTGAGAGTTGCACTTCACACCCAGACCACAGGCTGGGTCCCTGTGTTCCACCGCACTGGGAGGACGAGGAGCAAGTCCTGCTAGTGGCTCCATATTGGCCCAGCAGGACTTGGTTCCCGGAACTCAGGCTCCTCGCGACAGCTCTCCTTGGCCAATTCCTCTGAGGAAGGACCTCGTGACTAAAAGATGGGGCACCCTTTGGCACCCGCGTCCAGACCAGTGGAAGCTTCATGTGTGGTCCCATGGTGAGGACCCTCGGAAGTGCTTGATGCAGCTTCTTCTTGCAGCAAGGGTTGGAACGTAGGCTGTCTTCTTCCACCATTAAAGTATACACTGCTTCTATCTCTGCCTATCATGACACCATAGAGGGCAGGTCGGTGAGAAGGCACGACGTGGTCATCAGGTTTCTTAGTGGGGCCAGGAGGTTAAATCCTAGGCCTCCCTCCCTCCCCTTTGGGACTTGGCACTAGTGCTAAAAGCCCTACAATCTGCCCCCTTCGAGCCTTCTCGAAACCTTCAGTTTCTCTCTGTGAAAACTCTACTCCTAACTGCATTGGCCTCAATCAAGAGGGTTTGGGGACCTGCAGGCATTTTTGGTCGACGAATCGTGCCTTGAGTTCGGAACGAGGCCACTGAGGCCGTGTTCCGGGTATGTGCCCAAGGTTCCTACCACTCCCTTTAGGAATCAGGTGGTGAACCTGCAAGCGCTGCCCCAGGAGGAGGTAGACCCAGCCCTAGCTCTGTCCAGTTCGTGCATTACGACAGGACCTCAGAACAGCTCTTTGTCTTGTAAGGTTTGAAGAGATTTAATCCTCCTGGGAAAGCTGGAAGAGAAAACCCTGCACGCTTGCAGATGACATGCAATAAAAGCTAATCTGAGATCTTCAAAGACAATAAATTCTGACTCTCAGGACTGAAAACAAACACCCTTGACACAGTCACCCACTTTTACGATTCCCCCCAAGAAAATCACCAAACTCAAAGTCTCATATTTTGTGAAGCTATTGTTCTTTCACTGTCATATTTGATGTCAATTTAAAGGTATTAATGCGACTGGTACAATGGTCTAAATTTCACAGCAGTCACTTATTTTATGAAGAGATTAGAAACTCTTTTAAGAATTAGGCTTAATCCTAAAGGGCGGTTCCCCTTTAGGGCACAAATGGAAGCCTCTGACCAGCTGCAAGAGAATTGCTGACAGGCCAAAGGCTTGGGTGTTTTAGGACTGATCAAGAGATTTGTTTGGGCTGGAGTATTTAAGGTGAAAGAAGGAAACCTCTCACTAGGACTTTCTCTGCAAGTAGAATGGCCTCCACTCGGTCACATCTTATATGTGACAGAGTGCTCCTCTGATTGTCAGGTATGCATTTGCTGGAAACTGAATCAAGTTCTCATTTCTTAAATTATGTAATTGGCTTGATATTCGTTCTTGATTTACCAAAGTTGTGCATTCTTTTAAATTGGAACTGAATTGAATTTTGCATTGTTTAATTATGTCATTGACTTAATATAATTTTACCTGACGAATAAATTAAATGTTATTTCTTGATTCATTATAGACTGTTGAAATCATTTGTGACTATTAACCTGGTCAGGACACCGTTATGCATATAAATGTATCAATTAGGACATGACATACTGGAGGCTTGGAAAGTGAAGCCGTTTGCGCACATTCTGAGAGCTTTGATTCCTGCTTGTCGCTAGTGCTTGACAAATTAGGTAAGATTAGGTTATATAAAACTATCTCTTTGCAACTCAGCAAGCAGTGAGCGGCTGGCAAACAAGGTGATAACCCTCCCTAATCTCTGAGCAAGTTATTAGAACTAATGGCATTGTACTTTAAGACGGGACGCCGGACTTAAACATAAATGAGTCTCCAACGAACGGACGAATGAAAATTCATATCTAGAATAATCAAGTCTCTAAATTAAGATAAATAAAAACACCTAAGTTTAGTATTATAATCTAAATGTAATAATAACTTAAAATTGGAGTCAGATTAAAACGAGGTAAAACCTAAAAGTAAAATTAAAAACCCAAAACTAGGAAAAAACCCAGGACTATTTTCTCTTAGAGCTGGGAAGTGAGACGCGCATCCAGCCCAGCTAAAATGCGGAACCTTACAGTCTGTTACGGTGGACAGCAGAAAGGGAAGGCTGTCTCCAAGCAGAGGATGGCCCACTGGATATCCCCCTTTGGGGAGGGGGGCGACCCCGCAGAGTTCTCCTCATGAGTTTGTCCCACTCACATATTTTGCACAGTGTTAAATAAGGCATAACGAGAGGTGAAGACGTTGAAAAACTTTATTACTGGCTAAATTCTGTGATGTCCGAAGGCCATACATTTCTTAGAGCAGAGAATATAACATATTACAATATATTAAATGAATCACAATGGGTTGCCAGTAAATGATGATTCTAATGATAGCTTTCCTCATTTATTTGTGATGTAATATACAGCATTGTTGTATTAACATCCTCACTTTTTCCTGAAAAATTAATCCAGTCGACTGGGACTCTTTTTAGGTCTGTGCGCTTTCTATTTTAGCTTTAGAAGACTCTTTGTGCTCCTGCGCTTTGCACAATTATAGGAATTTTTTGTGCTCTATTGCGTAGGTCACTGTACAAAAGAGAGATGGAAATAAAAAGCAAAAATAACAAAAAAAGGAAATAAAAAAAAATAAAAGAGAAAAAAAACTGTTGGTTGACAGCACTGAAAGTCACTTTGTGAATTTATGTTAAGCAATATTTAACAGACCATTTCTTTGCATATGACATGAAAAGGTGCTGAAATATTTTCATCTCTGACGATTTTCTCAGACGCCCATGCAAGTTCACCTTCACACGTAAGCAAATGTAGAGAAGCTTAAAAATAGCACCTAACAACTCCTATTGAAATAGTATGTTGCATAACCAGGCACCAGCGGAAGGTAAACCTGTGTCATCAGCTAAAATAATTCATTTGATTGGCATTAATCTTGGATTAGGTACCGCTCTACAGTGCCTTTATGTAAGTGATTATATCCCTGCTGATGTCATTTAATCACATCATAGGTCAAGTGGGATCTCAAATCTCTCTGTAAAAGTTAATGATGAAGTCAACTACTTTTTACTACTTATATATATTTCAGTTCACTCAAATGTTTCCAAAGTTGGAGAATCACATCTTTTTTTAAATAAAGAGGATAATTCTTAAGTTGCACTCTGAAACATTGCATTCGAAGCCATCAAAAGTTTGTGGCTTCACATCAAGGCACTTTTTTAAGTTTAAACTGTCCCTTCTGGCTAAAATTTGTAACAATAATCCATAATAATGCTTCTTCCACAGAAAAAAGTCTATCCCCTGTTGTCTTCTCATTTCAAAATCCACTCACATATTTGTTTAGGATTGTTTTTGCTTGTAAACGATGTTTGTTCTGTTCATATTTCTCTACTGACTTTTTCACTATATACAAAAAACAAATGGATAGGGGACTATCCACGAGTAGTTTGAAGTTAAAAACTTTTAATCATAGATTTGTTTCTTATAAAAAGCTGTTTGGACTCACTTCACAGCAAAGGAGTGATATAATTGCTTAAAATCTGTTCTGATGAAGAAATAAACTCATCTACATCTCGGAGGGCCTGAGGGTGAGTACATTTTCAGCATATTTTCAGTTTTGGGTGAACTACTCCTTCAGTGCAGCAAGCCTTTAATAATTAATATTATTGCTGAACGCTAATATCGTTTATGCTACCTCTTGTTAAAACTATAAGCCATGTGTAAGCCAAGTTGTGCAAAACAAAATGAATTTACCATGGTTAAGTGGGTTTAGACACTTCACATTGTTCTTCAGAGCGTGTATATTTCACCTATGTAAAATAAATATAATTCAAAACCTCTTTTATCTGTAATACAACATGCTCTTCTCACAGAATTAAACAAAAAGCATCCATTATTTATGTTGTGTATGAGATGCAGAAGCATGGCTCAGCTTGAGAGCTCTACCGGGGCAGCCTAAGGTTCCAATGAGTGTGAGCTTTACCTTTGATGTGTGTCAGCGCGCTATAACAGTAAAGCTTTGATAGTGACAAACTCGAATGATTCTCCCTCCACTGGGTGGCATGTGAGGAAGAGGCCACAATAAAAAAACAACATGTGAAAAGCAACGTGGCAGAAGGGTTTAGGAACGTCAGAGAAGACATAATGAGGACAATGGGGTTCATTTGCTATGCCGCTTTAGTGCGACTATGAGGAAGAGTGCCAAAAGTTACTTGAAGAATCATTGTTTACAACCCGGTCTCATAAAAATACATACCTCTGTGCACCTTTTGTGCATCACAGATTTTACATACCTTACTTGTCACAGGTGCATGTGGCGAAAGCACGAAGGCAGAGTCGGAAGTGCAACAAATAACAAATCCTTTAATATTCCAGGAGAGAAGAAACACAGGCAGGGTAATTCACACGACATCCAAAATAACTCCAAAAACCCGACAACACAAACTGAATTAAACCCAACTTAAATAGAGCAGACAATTACGCTAATTAAACAAGACACACCTGAACACAATGACACAATTAACAGACACTAGGGCAGACTGAGACAGAGCACATGGGGACTGAAAACAATAACAAATGGATCAGGGGTGTGACATTACTGCTAAAACTAAGTTTTGCCGCAGTTTTGTTAAATTGCATTAAATATCACAGATTTGAACTGTTTTGTCAATGCATATTAATGTTGTGAAGTATTCTTCAAGTATTTGTGTAATTAACTAAATGTAATGAAACTTTGTAAATTTGTGTAAAAAAAAAGGAATAAAGGGTGTCAGAGTTTTACTGCCTCTAGTGTTCATTTCTTTAGGAAACTGCAGTGATATGTTCTTATTGGTACATATTTCATGTCTGACTAAAAAGTGCACCTAGGTACGTTTATGCCATGAGACCAGGTAGTGATTTCATTATAGCTTAATGACTGCACTGCTACAGTGCCACTATTGATTTGTTTCACAGCCTATTATTATTTCTTTAAAACGGCATCTAAAATAAGCAGTGTGTGTTGGACTAAAATATGCATTTAGAAAAGTGCTTTTGATGTTGTTGAGTTTATGTACAGTATGTTACACTTAGAAAGGGTGGTGAAGCAGATTAAACACTTAGATATGGTGCGCATGCATGTTAAAGTCCCCATCCCATTTTCCTTTTCTCATGTTCTATCCCTTTCCGTTATATCAGTCTGATAGAATTGCAAAAGCTCCCACATAAGATCCAAAAGCAGCAGGTAAAGGTTATTGTTATGAAGCTTAGATGCTAATTACTGGCAGCATTTGCCCCATTGACTTTTAAAGAGTTTGTGCCTTGTGATGTTTTAGAATAGATTTAAGTGTGATGTGAACTAATGGTGTGCTCTATTTCAGTGAAAAATTGAAGCAAATCACTTAGGGCAATAGTAAGTGCTCATAATCTATTAAGATTATTTTGATCAGTGGTTTGCACATGAGATAAATGCAAGGCTTGAACTAAAATGTAGCCTCTTAACGCTGTAAAGCTTAGAGTATCATATTATCTACATGATCAAAACTTCACATACAAACCTGCGGTATACAGTCTACTACATTTTCTGCCATCTGATAAGTAGATTTAAAGTATTTAAGCAAGTATAAGGTCTTTTAGTAGTCTAGTGCTTGGCTCAAACTGAAGCAGAGTTAGTTTTATCACACATGATTTAAATATTAATGCTAGTATAACAACATTTACTGCCATATCAACACTATATAGCAGGGGTGGAATGGCAATCGGGACGGCCGGGACTTTTCCCAGTCAGCCGGATTTACACAGCGGACCACAAATTGAGCGGGCGCAAGGTGAACGCGACCAGCCTGAACTTGTTAGAATCATTGACGTAAGTAAATTAATTGTGAATAGCAGCCAAATACTCCCACATAAAAAAAAAAACTTTAGTTAGTATTAAATATATATATTAAATTGGTGATTTTAGTGCCCCACTCCACTACTGCTATATAGAGACAAATGTGAGCCGACATTCAAAAATCTTTTGAAAATATAGCTGAACGTTGGTTTTACCATAGCAAAAGTTAATAATAATTTAAAATTAAGCAAATCTGCTATTATTTTAATCTTTTATTTTTCAGTTTAGATATTTAAATGCCCCAGACTCCTAATATTGTTTTGGGAGTCTCCTACAACACTCTTATACGAATGCAAGATGCAAAAAAAAAACAACAATAAAAAAATAATAATTTGTTTTCAAAAAATATGTGTAAAATATCAACTAATTTTCCAGAGATTCTCAAAACTATTTGTACTGAGATTCAGTATCTTTAAACCCCTCCTTTCCATCTTGTCTTCTCCTGCTCAGGAATTGGCTCAATAGTTGTAACTCACTCTCAGACGGAGTAGGATCCATGTGCAGGTTTTATTTAGACAAACACAATCCAGACGAACAAACAGT
>JAUMHI010000069.1:5079829-5093012 GCA_032359435.1 Enteromius unitaeniatus
GTTGTTTTGATTACAGAGACCATCTCTGCATTTAATAAATAAATAGTTTAATCTCGTCATTATACATTACCATCACTGGTGATTTTTTGATGTGACATTTACAACTGTATTTCATTTGCTAAATGTTTTGAATAGATGAGACACAAATCTACCTCTATACTTGCTTTTTGCCTTTTCAGTAAATGTTTTTGTGGGTTATATCATTACACCAGAAAATGAAGACAGGTGCGTTTTTCTCTGTGTGAATTTTACACAGCAACGTTATGCAGTTTTGATTTATGCTGTTTAATCCTTGGTGGTTTCACTATTTTACATATTCATCTACTCACATAAGCAGTCGTTTGATTTTGCTGTTGTTGCATAAATGATAGAATTTTGTCATGTGAATAATGAAACATTTGAATCATTGACTGGAAATTTCTCCCTGAATCATTCATCAATTCATCAACTAATTTGTCAAAAATGCTGAAAATTCAGAAATATATATTTTTCTGAAGAAACAAAAACAAATGAAAGAAACAGTTCAGCCCCAAGTTTAAAATTGCTCGCCCTCAGGCCATCCAAAATGTTTTTGAAATTTTTTATTCAGTGGTCCAGATTATTAGTTGAAAGCAAGGTCCTTGGTGATTTGTAAAATGTAAATCATCACAGTTTGCCAACAAAACACACTAATTGTTATATGTTGAGGTGATTGGTGAGTTGAAAAGTCTTAGATAAACCAAAGTACTTTTAATAAACAAAAACTGAGAGAAGAATACGCTTAACATTTCACTAACCAATAGCACCAAACACTACAACTTAACATAAATATTGTCTGACAAACTAAGAACTCAAAAGACAGTGTATAAGTACACATGGGACAAATTAACTGAACTCAAAACAGGTGAGGAACACAGATGGGAACTGATTAACCAGTGATAACTAAAAACAGGAAATACCAAATAAGGGAAAGCATGGGAAAAAAACTAGGTCAAAACAAGACGACAATGAAACAAGAGACCAAAACAGAGAGAAACGTAACACTAATCTAGCCGTCATAAATAACTGCTTAATTTCTTGCTTCAACTCATGGGAAGAGCCAGTAGATGCACCGAATTCAAATGCACTGTTGAAACAAACATGTCCACAAGACTGTGAAACCCATATCAAGCACTACACACACAAGGTTGTAATGTATTTGCACCCTCAATGTGACCATTTGTTCATCACAACATTTTAAAAGCGATTTCCCCTTAGACAGTGTGTTGAACATCTAATCGTATCTAATTTTAGCATAGCAATTTTCAGTGTCTTCTTCGCATTCCTCTGCTATTACACAGTTATCACAACCTTACAACCTACATTTAATTAGCTGCTGCAAGTCAATTAGTGTCCTGGAGAAATCACTATGTGCTTATCATAATTCTGAACATTGAAGGAAAAACTGAAAAGACTGAAAATACAATAAGTGGAATTATGTCAGATAAAGAGGAAACATAGTCATGAATGTGAAACAAGAGGAGGGTGTTTGATATTCCCCAAACGGGTCGCTGTTGTCTTCAATATCAGATAAATAGGAAGGAAAAATTATGCATTATGCTAGAGGCTTTGTCATCGGATTGCCTGCCAAAATCATGATGAGCACAAGCTTTCAAAGTAGGAGATTTGAAGTAAATACTTAGCTTCATGATTTAATCATTTGCTCTATAAAAATTTAGACATGTTGCATAACATTGTGCAATAATAGAAATTGTCTAAACAACTTTGTAGGATGCATCTGAGCGTTTTTCTTTTTTTCTTTAGTTTTTTAGGATAAATGAACTGGGACAGATGAATGAGACCTGCATTAAGCATGAAATATCTCAAACACATTTTTCTATTATCAGTTAAATACAATGAGTCGAAGCAGCACAGACAAACCATTTCAGAATAGCTCTAAACTATTTATAATAAACTGAAACCAAAATCAATTATTTTATCTGATACAATTTGTGAATTCAAGCATCAAAGCATTATAGTGTACAATATGAAAACTAATTCTATTTTGATATTAGCTAAACATTTAGCTTACTTTTAACATTATTATTCAAATATTGGTGTGTTGACGGCTAATCTAATCTATGTAAAAAAATCGAATCTAACAATAAATTAAAAAAAATATTGATATCTGATATGGTAACCAGTATGTAATTTCTACATTGTGCATGTCTTTGCAATTTAAAATGTATTTAATTCATAAATGTTGTGTGCTGCATGCAATAACATCTTTTTTGTTTGTGCTCTCTCAGTATTCACACTCACTCTTGGGAATTGTTATGTTTTTGTGGCACTTTTTTGAGATTGCAGTGTCCATTAGAAGACATACAGAAAAACCAGCAGTGAGTCCTTAAACATGCAATCTAATTCTTGTCTTGCATTTTATGACGCAAAACAATTTCTTACTCACACAATGTGAAGTATTTAGCACAGAGATTAAAATGTAATAACGGAACGTTACGAATCTCTACTCCAGATGTCAGTTGGACATATCTAGCACACATTTGTTTTTCTCAGAGGATGCTGCTTTCATTTTACTCCAGCACTCGGCAGGCAGACTTTCCTCTGCATTCCTTTAAATTTCGAGCTCTTGTGTTCTGAATCGCATCTAATTTTTTAACGTGAATCCCAGCAAGGGATGATCATCTGAAGTGTCCAGCTGTGCTTACACCCTATCCTGCTAGCTTATTAACGGCCTTGCACCAATTACCCAAATGCACAGTGGTTTTATGAAATATTGAAGTGAAACAGAAATCCTTCTTGCGGTCTCAGGCCTCTTGCCCATATGTTTCACAGCTTGCCCGTTCAGCTTCTTCAGAAAGCTTTGCTCTCACAAACAGTTATGCAGATTGTAGTGCACGAATGGCTGCTGATTAAATCTGATTGTACAAAGGTCTCTACCTTGTTATTCACGAGTGTTCTGAATCTATAACAGTTTTACATTTGAATAGCCTCACTTTTCTGCTGTAAATAATAATGGCTCATGTGATAAATACAGTTGATGGAGAAATGATTGTGGTTCATTGGCTACAATTTCTCCAACCAAAAAAAAAATTTTAAATTAAACCACATGCCTAATAAATGGTAAATACTCCATATTGTAATTGTCGTGATTGAGACACGGGAAAGCTTCGGATCCATGAGCAACGATGATTATTAAAGGACACACAGAGTAAAACAGGCAGCAAGGTCCATAACGGCAGACGGGGATATATCAGAGGCAACAGCAAGAGAGTAAACAGAGTTCGTGGCAAATGGTCAGGCGATGAGTCAAACAAAGTCCATAGGGGCGAGGCAAGAGCGATAGTCCGACTGCAGGCGAAGGTCCAAACACAGAGGGAACACAGGAGGCACGATAACGGGGAAGACGCACGGTACATCCAAACATTGACGAGCGACTAACAAAAGGATATCCGGGGTATTTATACTAGTGACATAAGGCAGAGAAAAAATGAATCACCTTGACAACAAACAAGAGGGGCGGAGACATGAACAAGCAACAAAGACAGCAGACAAGGTAGGTGGAGACATGAGTTCATTGATAATTAGTCCAATGGGTGAAAACAGACATAAAACAGTTCAGCAGACTGGCATCTCCAGCTGAACATGACAGTAATTGATATTAAATGTGGTGATTTTTCAATGAGTCTTTCTTGTTGTTACGATTGAGGACACGAGGCGTGCAAGTTCAAATGCAAAACGGTTTCATAATCAAACTCAGGGTCAAGACAGTAATGATCAAGTTCCAGCAGACAATGTTAACGGAGACAGAAGCAGAGGCAGAGTCGAAAACAAGGCAGAGGGTCAAAATACCGTGAAACAGGGTCCTAGGGGAGAGACAGAGGGGGTTACCAGAACCAGGCAGAAATAGTACACTAATAATCCAACAGGTAGTAAAGCTAAGTACTAGGAACACTAGACAGAGTAACGTAAACAATGAACCGTGACGACATACAGACACTTAAAGGTTATATACAGGAGAAACTAGGTCAGTGGGTGGCGACCAACAGTGAAATCCCATGACAACAGATGAGTGGGCGGAGACATGAGTTCATTGATAAAAGTTCCTAATTGAAAGCAGACATAAAACACAGAGAGTTCACTTGAAGCTGGAGTGCCATCCAGTGGCCTGGGCTGACACCTCCAGCTGACCATGACCCTTGTGATATGTATTTATAAGTAGGTCATTTAAATCATTCCCTCAACTGGTTCATTTAATAATGCAGATTCAAGTTGTGTTGTGTGCTTACTCTGTTACAATTGATTTCAACTTTACATCATGAACATTAAAAGTATATTCTGTGTAGTTGTAACGCCGTAGGCTTCCATTGAGTTCTATGTTGGTTTTCATGTGCTTGTGCTCTGTGTTATGTTTACCTTTTGTATCCTTGTGTTTTCCCTCGTCTATGACTCCGCCCCGCTCTTTAGTGTCTCGCTCTCCATCAGCTGTTTCTGTCCAGGTGTTCCCCTTGATTGTATCCCTTGATTGTATCTAGTATTTAACCGTGTCTGTCGTTAATGTTTCGTCTGCCAGTTCATGTCAGTGTTGGTCCCAGCATGTTCGTCAGTTTGCCTGTATCTTGTGCTTATTATTAAATGTCTTCACGTTCATTGGAATTCTTGTTTCCTCGCCTCCTTGTTCACTGAGAAGCGGTATCGCCACACACCTGAAGCATGACAGTAGTATGAATATTAGGGAGCTCTGACGAGCTGCGCAAAAACATGTTCATTATCAGTGTGGATTGGCTGTGTGTAGTATATACGGCTCAATGTGAAATCACGCACCTGATGGCATTTACGGCTGATTACATGACCGGCTTTACTGACAAAACGCACAAACATATCGACCGATCACGATTGGGACATCCTTAACGAATATGCCTTGTTTAAATTTAATTCTGCAATGTTGTCATGGTGATATAACCATGGTTAATTTCATGAGATGTGCACTTTAGAAAATTGGGAATAGTAATATGGTTACTTGTCTACTGTTTAATTAATGTTATGCATCCAGAAGTAGCAGACTTTAACAATTCATCACTGAATCATTTGTCCAGCCAGCTTTGGTTCATCATGACTTTCTCATCACCACCTGCATTTGGTGGTTATTAGTGTATTTCAAAGGTACAAAAAAGATTGCAGTACTGTAATTGGTTGGTATATTAACATTATATCAGGTAATGAAGTAATGGGATTTAACTGTAAATTTAACTTAATAACCATAAAACGTAAAATGTTGTTACAGTATTTTTTATGGTAGAATTCCGGCAACCCTTTTTTTTTACCGTAAATTTTATTTTATGTTGCAAGGCTCTTCTGTGGCTTGTTTCAACCTTCTTTCATAGGTGGCCCAAAAAAATCTGTTGTAAGATCTGTTGTAAGCACTGCTTTCTTGTTACTCCTGTAATGTCTCAGGAACAGCCATTTGTTGCATGTACCAACGTAACAGTTATCAAATTAGTAACTGCAGCAATGGAAACTTGTCACGCTGTCATTTGTCCATGTGCCTGTGTTTATGTTGTCATTGTGTCATGTGCTCTTGTATTTGTTGTCATGCCGTTTCCCTCATGTGTTCTGTTCATTTGTAACCCCGCCCTTGTCATTAGTGTTTGATCCTCAGCCAGCTGTGTCTTCCAGGTGTCCCGTGTTTTGTCTTTGATTAGTCTGTGTAATTATATCACGCCCTGTCTCATGTGCAAATGTCGATTTGTTAAAGTTGCTTGTTCATTCCTGTGATCATCTGCATTGTTCTCGTGATTTTGTCAGCTTCCATGTCTCCTTGTTTTTTAATAAATGTTCACGTCTTTATGGAATCTCCTGCCTCCGTGCCTCTCTGTTCCCGCTGAGAAGCGACAATGCGACGTCATCACAGCGAGTTTGTTACAGAACTACTGACCTTTACTACTGTTTTTTAAACAGTAAAAAAACAAACTGTTTTTTTTTTTGTTTTTTTTTGCTGAAATCCAAAGGATTTCTCACCCTGCGTAAGCAGCAACACAACCAACACATTCAAGGCCCAGAAAGGTATTAAAGATACTGTTAAAATAATAATAATAAAATAATAAGTGAATTAAAAATAAATAACTTTTCTTCCATGTCAGTCTCTGCCATGCTTTCAAGTATGACGACATGTAACAAATTAATTTCCTGATGATCTCTTAATGTGAGTATGGAATATTTAGTAATACAAAAATCTATTTTATGTTATTTTTTTAATATTTTTTAGTATCGTTATTTTGTTATTACATGGTTTCCTTTGAAAACACTTCCAAATAAATTAGAGCTAAAATATTATACAAAATCACTGCTTCAGTCATTGGCCCTTAGTTTTTGTTTTGTATTTTTACTGTTTATGAAAACGAATATGAGTCAAATCATTAAATCTTACAAACAAATATGAACTTAAAGCTCATTCATCTACTTCACCCTGGATCCGTAATTGCTTTTCACAAATGAGTTTGCATCCCTGTAACGAACACTTGATCATCAGTGGCAAAAGATGTTTGTTCCTGGCTTTAGGACACTGATTTGTTCCTGTGTATTTGCACATTAATCTGTCATATAAACATGCACTTGTGTGATATTACTTTACATTAAATATTTATTGTTACCATTAAATCAGTTTTACAGCCAATCAGACCATAACAGAAATGATAGTGACAACATGCCCTCTCTCCATCCCTTATGTCAAAAAGGTCGCGGCATTGCTCAAGGGCATGTGGCTGTGCTATTTCTCTATGTAATTAAAGTACATGACTCAGCCTAGCTCTTCTTTGAAGAAACAAAAGTGTCATTCTCAGACTTAATTAACCTTTGTGTGCGCTGCACATTTACCTCATTATGAGCAACAAAGCATGACGGGTTCCTTTTCTGACGTTCTATCTGAATGTCACTTTTTGTTTTTCCCAGTTCATTCGACTTGTTTAGTTACCTAACAAAGGTAATTCTAACCTATTGTTGGTCACGAGTTCATAATTCAGAGTCTGATTGTGTTTAAATAACTTTCAGGCAAAACAAGAGCTACATGTTCTATTATTTACAAAGAGAAGCTAAAACCATGCGCGATAAAACTTTGAAATGACCATTTCAAAATCGTCTTAATAAGCTCTGGAGTCTTTTGTATCTTTCGCAAGGCCTCCAGGGACATGTCATGTCGAGATCTACTGATCTTCGGCAACATGCGAACCAGCACAGGGGAAGAAAAAAAAAAAGCCCCGCATCCTCCTCTGCAGAGCTCCGAGAACAAAACACATACAAATCAACTCGACTCAAACCGAGACCCCAGAGACACATGAATCACGGGCAAACCTTGCCTAGTGTTTTCTCCTTGCCTGTGGCAATATTTGTGTGACTGAGTGAAAGTCTTATTTGTAGATCTATCACAACTTTATAAAGTCGGCACATTCAATCCTACACCTCTTTTTGGCATTATAGCCATAATAAGAGTGGGTGTTGGCTTTTACTTCCATGTAATCAAAGATAACTGACCTGTGTGCGGTACAGTCACAGCTCTGCCCGTAATGGGCTCTTCACATAACTGCCAGTATTGGAGCAGATTACAGGCCCTACCTGATGCAATCATTTGCTCAGTATGATGGGATGCAGTGAAAGGAGCTAAATAAGCATTGAGAAGCAGATACGGCACATTAGGTTTATAAATTGAAGGGCGGTAATGATGAACTGAGCTGAGGGCGTCTGATGGACAGTGATGGCTCCCCAGAGTGAAGTCTCTGCTGAGTTTTTGTTGGCGTCTATGGCAGTGATTGAGGGTGTATCGGGCCCTTTGTTGTTAGAAGATCTCATGGTGCATTGAGAGAATGGGAGCTGGGCTGAACATTGATAGCACTTAAGTAGCTTATCGCATCTGCAGAGCGTTTTAGCTGATGCACAGTGAAAGAGGGCCCCAAGAGCGAACATTTATCTCACGCTCCAGTGAAATATTGTCGTAGCTTCCTCACTCAAGGGCTTTCTTACAATAGATCACCCCGGTGCCCTCTTTTCAGTGTTTGTAGTATCGACTGACTCTAATTTAATACAAACCTTGTCATAGAAATGTAAAACCATATTGGTTTCGTTCACAACACTCAAACTGCCTTTAAAATTTAAGACAGATTCAAAACTGCAGATTCTAAAGATATTCTCAATTGTCTGTGAATTAACTAGAAATGAGTGATATGTATATTATGTGATTATAATCTGATTAATCTTTATTTAGTGAATAATTAATTGTTTAGAGGGATATTTCTTTTAAAGCAGCCTTGTGTTAAGTGCTTCACTTAAGGGCACAATAGTGATCGTAACAGGGAACTAAGAAACTCAATTTCATGGATCATTCCTTCTGGGATCTGAACTGTTTAGATTGCCATCCTTAACAACAACATCAGTATGTGAGCTATATTCAGGGATTAACTGAGATTGAGAATTTAAATAGATTGAATAGGATTTTTAATTGGGACTAAGAATCAAATTTTTTTTAGCAGTTGGCATAATCAGGTTTAAGTGTAAAGTATAATCAAATGTTCATATATATATATATATATTTTTTTTTTAAACATTGAAGGGTTAGTTTACCAAAAGTTATATGATCCTGTCTATGACTCACCTTTGAAGCATTCTGGGTCTATGTGAATCTGCGAATCCAATCCGCAGAGACAGCTTTTGGTTTCCTCAGTCAGCAGAAGTTAGAGAAAAGTGCTTATTACATTTGATATATGGATATTTACTGTACAAAAATGCATGGATTTCCTACAACTCCAATAGGATTCATCTAAAATAAGAAAGTCACATACACCTAGAATGATTCAAAGGTGAGTAAAATTTATATTTTCATCGATGTCATGATTGCTCATTGCTGCTCTGCCCGTCTTGTATTTAAGCACCTGTCAGTCATGTGTGAATTCGCTGGTCAATGTTGGAAGTATCCTGTGTTTCTCCCTTGTCTAGCCATTCGTGTTTTGGATTTAGTATTTTGGACGTAAGTATTCTGACTCTGTTTAATAAACTGCTGCTCATGGATCCGCACGCCTCCTCATCTCTGCACTGTGACACTCAACTGTACTTTTTAAACAAAAACAAAAAAAAGAAGAAATTATTTACTGTCACGATGTGGTCTCGCTTCTCAGCAGCGAAGGAAGGCAGGAAGACTTGAATTCTAAGAAACGTGCAACAATTAATGAAAAAAACACCGGATACAAGGAGGCTGACAAAAACGCAAAGACTACAATCATACATACAAACAATGACCGACACTGAATGAAATACAGATCACGGTTTAAATACAAAACTAATCAAGACATAATACAGGACACCTGGAAACATGGCTGGAAGGGAATGAAACACTGATGAGATGGGCTGGGTTGAGTGTAGACAGAATCAAAATAAAAACAAAGAAGCACATGGATCAACACATGACATTTACACTCTATTTTCTATTAAAGATCAAAAATCAAACACATTGAATAAAGCTTTTTTTAATTTTATTTAACTTTTTTTTTATGCTTCAATGAAGGCTGCAACACAGAATTCATATCTGACACTAAATGCCTTGCACAATTGATTGTTATTAATTTTAAAGATATCTGACAATAATTTGATAGACAACAATCTATTTATCTTAATAGTCGATTAATTGACAAAAATGTTTTTTTTTCTAAATTCTGAATTAAAAGTGAACCAATTTTTAAATTATGTGTTTTGCCCAACTGTAGTGCTGTATGCATCATTTTAGCAGCATTTTTATGTCTTTCTTTTAAAAAAAGTTTATAACTTTTATGGTTTACTGAAACAACTGCTTTCAAATGTGCTTTGATAGATGTTTTAAAGACCAGAAGCCATTACAAGCATGTGAGCTGCATTTGCGCTGAACTGTGCATTTCAGAGTGATATAAAACAGCCTTAGTCTACCGCTTGTGTCCATGGACATCAGTCTTATTTGTATTTAAGTGCAGCTCGCTCTCATTTACTGTGACTCTAAGGAGCTGTGACTCAACCTCGACAGACAGCAGAGCTGACTTACTGTGAAAGTGGAAATGGCACTTGCGGGGCTTTGTGCAGTAATGGTATTTATACTGCAGTATCCTACACTGAGTTCATATGTTTGTGTCTTCCTTAGTGTCCACTCATTTCATTGGCCTGCTAAATAGTAGGTGCATCCGTGCTTTGTTTGTTGTGTGGATATTACTTCTGATAGATCTGTTATGCTTTGTTATAGCAACAAAGGCTATCAGAGAGGGCAGTTTTGCAGACTAGTAAGTACAAAAGCACAGTAGGGGTTTTTATGCTGTGCTGCTGAAATTAGTTTATTCATTCTGCCTTTTCAAAAAAGTTTAATGTTGAGACATCATTTCATTTTGCCTTCACTCCAAAGCTATTTCAATAAATGATGTATTTCAGTGTCTTTACCCTGTAAAGTCTCTTCCAGACAGGCTATTTGTAATACTTGATTGTAGCAGGGACAAAATAATAATAGTAAAAACAGAAATAACTAAAATATACATGTAATGTGAATGGAGAATGTAAATGTTTTTGATGTGTGGACATACAAGAAGTTACTCTACAATAATTATAATAATTTTAAAACACATAAGTAAAAAACGGCAACATCCTGCAAGTTTAAAAGCAAATTTCTCAGGTTAAATTATCAATGATTCTTTTTTACCTTCTAAAACGTGTTAACAAATGCACCCATGTATTTTAAATTCCTTATGTGAATTTGAGTTAAGATGTAGTCCGTGAGCCACCCCATTGGCCACCTCGCTCATAATTGCATTTTTAAGAGACGAAAATAATTTCTCAAATATTGATTTAGGAGAACCTTGATCATGTCTATACCAACTAATGTTTGCATCTCAAAACTCTTGCAACACTCATCGGAACTGTTCATGAGAGTTTCCAAAAATAGCAGCTATCGTAAAAAGTGTTAAATTTGTGAATTTCTTTGCTATAAACCACTATAATCACAGTTTTAAAATGTTTTAAAAACATAAAATATTTTAAATTACATATTTTCACTTAAAATAAAATGCATTTCAGTAGCCTACATAATTGACGTGATTTTTCTGGTCTTTATATAAAATTTTTAAGCAATGAGAGATATGAATTCTGAATTCCCCAGAGTAACTGCTGTCCCCTGCCTAGCCATCCCTATGAAAAATCCCTGGCTCCGTCACTGGCCGCAACATTCAACACTACAGAAACAAGCTGCAACACAACAAAATTAGGACAAAATAATTAAATAAGTTCTATTTGTCCTATGATAATTGCAGAAATGACATTGCAACAAGGTGATCATTGTATGCTCGGTATACATGACTATGTTTGGCTATAGTGCCGGACTGCATCCTTAGATGCAATGAGAGTCGATCTAAATACAATCCAATAATCAACACAATTAGTTTGCAGGTGTTATAGTAAAAATGCAGTAAAAGTTTAAGGGAGCTTCACATGTAATGCTCATATCATATGCAAAGATAATTATGATTATAGCAGTGGGCATTTACATGGCCCTTCAAACAAATCGTTCAAATCAGAGGGATTGATTCAGGGTAGAAAATGAGTATTTATATCTAAATTATGAGAGTCTTTAAGCATATAAAATTATGAGGGCATGAAAAATAAAATAAATTACAAAATTGAATTTCCCTGCAAGACACAGCATCTTGAAAATCTGGCATATCTGCTGGTTCTTTTCCCATCATAAACAGCCATGAATAATATTTGTGCATGTTCACTGAAATGAACTGCAGCTGAATTTTAAAAAAGGCTATAATTCACTACTTTCCTCTTTCTTGGTTCTGCTAAAAAGAACATGAAAAGCTCTCAATTTGCTCGAGATAAAATAGGATACAGTATATTGGAAAAGTATTTCACACAGAGCCAGCTGATGTAAATTCATATCTCGCCTCCATGTAAGCCACCTTTTTGAAGTTCTACAGCTTTAAGCATAATCAATGAAAAGGCTTCGTTTTGTACCAAAATGATACTTTCCTCTGGGGCACCGCAGACACGCTGGGAGTTGTATTACCATTTTGCTTGAGAGTATAAATCATCCAACACTTGTACATTCTTTCCAATACTGCTGATGAATATTTCATGAATGAAATTGCACTTTCACTGATATTCAATTGTGCCAACAGTCCCCCTCCCCACCTCATTGATCACATCCACTAAAACTGAAGAACACCTTCCTTCAGGCCAAGGCTAAACTCATGTCCTTAAACTCTTGTCGAGTTTGCTGCTGTTCATCACATCCGTTGTAATCAGAATCCAAAAACTTTATTCTCCATTTGCACATTTGTACCTTGCGGTCAGATCTGGTGACTGCCTTCTGCATGGTGTTTGTCATTATTGTGGATGATAACTGCAGTGTCATCAGCGGTTTAGAGAGCTTCTGCTGAGTGTACGGTCATAAGAGTTAATACAGGCAGGGTGTTAAAAACTGCCTGGAGGATTCCGAGTATTTTGAATCACTACCATGAGACTTTATTACCCATTACCCATTTAGTAGCGCTTATGGGCTACCGGACTGACAATCCAGTTTCAACGTTTAGACAGTATTGCGCACGCTTAGATCTGAAACTGACGAGGATGGCAGAGCCTGTGATGGTGTTAAAAAAAAGAATCAAGGCCAACAACAACGTCCTGATATAGATGTGTCACTTACCGTGAGATGTTCACACAAGAGAGTTGACATTATCTGTAGACAGGTCTGTCTGAGTTTAAGCTAAAACAACCTTACAGTATAAGCAAATCGAGCAACTCAAATCCGTAATGCCCTGTTGCTACAGTGAGTCTGTGTCACATTAAAACAACTCATATAAATACGTATCTCTGTGCAACACAGTTTTATATGAGAAATAAGAGAAATTTATAAGAGAAATTTCCACTGAGAGGCTCTAAAATACAGGTTCAATACGTGAACCCCTGGCACATTTTATAACACTGAAATGTGAAGTAAGGTGTTGCACAAATAGTGCACAGAGGTGTGGGTAATATGCATGCTAATAAGCAACTAGTTAAGGGACCCTAATATAAAGTGTTACCGAATTTATATTTAAGAAAGCCAAAATGTTTATAGGTTTGTAATTTTTTTTTTATCAGAATCAGAATCAGAATCAGAATCGTTTTTATTGGCCAAGTATATGAGCGAACACATACAAGGAATTTGGTT
>JAUMHI010000069.1:5093312-5115953 GCA_032359435.1 Enteromius unitaeniatus
TTTAAGTATACAGATGTAATATATACAGAAGTCTTATATATACAGGGAGGAGAAAAATATATATATATATGTATATAGTGTTGCTATACATAAAGTGCAGTTGCGGTCTAGCAGTATTACAGTGTGAATATAACAGAGCTTATAACAGAGCAGATACTGTGGTCACACTTAAATTTAAGGTCTAATTCTCAGCATTAGCTACAACTTTTTGATTATGGAATGTAGAATATGTGCTTCAAAGGTTCTAATAAACAGGCAATATGTTAATAATAGGCATGCTAATTAGCAGTGAGAATTCATCCATATATTAAGATGTTTCAGATATCTTAATGAAAATAGAATATCAATGTATTAACACCTTATTCCCGGTTTCACAGGCAAGGCTAAAACCTAGTCCTAGACAAAAACATCTGAGCTGTTTCAACTAAAAGACTGACTGATTTTTGTGATACTCGTTGTGAAGTCTTATCGACCAATGGAGGTATGGAGCAATGGAGCATATTTTCCCGTGTATGACCCCTAGACTGTTTATCTCGACTGTGATTCTTGCTGCCTGACTTTTTATGGATTATTCTCTCGGACTGCCTATAACATAACTGTTTGCCGGTGATTACGATTCCCACCTGTTTCCACTGTTGAATAAATGTGAGCATCTGTTACAATAAGTCCTGTCTGTGAAACCAGGCCTTTATAATTCCTATATAAATATGACAATATTTCCCAATAATATGAGACCTTGTAACAGTTTTTGTTCTAACCTGAAGACTGAAACTAAACTGAAAACCCCTTGTAATGATCCACATGGATGACATAAATGTAATCTAGTGATCTACAGTTTATGTTTGAGTGTTACCGTTTTGTAATTTTTTTCTTACTGTATTTAAAACTAATAATTTGTCATTAAAAAGGATTTGCAAATTCTATGTTTGACAGTTTTTTTTCTTTATTTCTTCATCAGGTTTTGAGTTACATTGGAGGTTTTCATTAAAGTCTTGTTTTTAGTTTAGTTAGGCCTAAAAGCTCCCGTATACCTTTAAGCTATTAACAACCCTAGTTAAGTATTGGTTTTGGGGAAACAAGAAAATAAAACACATCTTTAGTGAAGATGATTTTAAGAGAAGGAATTGCAATGTTATCAAGAAACCCAGACCCTTTCAATTAACATATCTCTAATTCACATATGCTGCAACTCATTCTGCTTATTCGGTCACTTTCAGTGCTAATGCACCAGTATATATTTAACAGCTATAATTAATGCCATGGCTAAATTGTGATTATTTATGAAGGAAAGACAAACTAAAGTACAAAGTAAACAAAAGAGATTTGTGTTGTCACTGTACTAATTTTTCAGGCATTGATATTTATGTCGCGATATTAGTTGACCACTGACTCATCCTGAATGTTGGACATTAACATCTAAAGCACACAGCTAAACTTTCTGTACGTTCAGGTTTTGCACCAGGTTTAAAAGTTTGGGTTAAAAATGCCCAGAGTGGCATAAACCCACAGGGATATTTACAATCATCTGCCAGCTTTAAGAGCTTTCTTTCGGGTCCCATTCGGTCTGACAGATGCTCTTTTAATTCCTGTGGCTCTATCTCCTCAGAACAGAGTGAATCCTTCTGCTGCAGTCAGCGGCTTTGGCACCTCATTTACACTTTGAACCCCCTGCAGTAAGTCTCGACAGGTCTCCGTCCCGTCCGCTCAGATAACTCTGTCTTTCCAGCCATTGTCTACACATGAGTACTAACTGATTGCAAATCCTCCACAGGATATAAGCAAACAGTCCCTCTCCAGTCCCAGCCAAGCCTCCTGGTGAAACTGCAATAAATGAAAAGTTGTTGAATTATACATGAATGTCTATGTGCACTGTAAATATATCAGCTGTACAGTCTCATCCAAGTAGGTTATGCCACTGATTGTATAGAAATACTTTTTCTAATCGACATAAAAGATTAGATTAGATAATATTATATAATAGATTAGAATATATGGTGTATAGTGTTTTTTGTGTGACAAAAATACTTTGAATATACATAAAAATGTGTGTTAGACCTAAAGATTTTCTATAAAGGAAATGTTTTATCTATTATAAATAATGCAATATGTAATGAATAACTGACGACACCTCGGGTGTGCATTGTTTTTCTAATAATTCAACGGCCTGGAGTCAAATATTCTGCTTATACTAAGGTTGCAACACCTCAAGACATCGATCAGATGATATATTTTAAGGTATTTGTCTGGTTTTTGAAAAAATGATATGTAACTGATGCGTTGAGCTGCCTGGAACTACTGTACTACACTGTAAAAAAATTCTGTAAAATTTTGGTGAAAAACAACCAGCAGCTGTGGTAACAACGTTTACGGTTTTATACCGTAATTTCATTAACTGATATATTGTGAATATAACAACCTATTAAAGTACTGAAATCTGTTTTGTAGCTTTAACATACACTGATTAACACCAAACACAGCTGGTGATGAGACAGTTAAACTATGAACCAAAGTCCATCACCAGCTGCATTTAAAAATATAGAAGGTGCTCAGTGTCATTCATACAAACACTAAACACCTGATGGTGAAATGGATTAAACTGAAATATGCAATAAACATTAATTAACAAGATTACATGTAACATACAACCCTAACAAACATACCTGATCAGAAAAAATTGAGAAGAAACATAGTTAATTCAAAGAAAAAACATAAAATGTAAACAAAATTTGAAATGTAATGCAGGGAATTCTGGGGGAATTTGTTTTGCATTTTCCTTTTTCTCATCACTGTTGTTAGTGTGTGTGTGTGTGTGTGTGTTGATGTCAGGAGCTCATCTTTTACTTGATGGTGTTGATTGTTTGTGTGTTGATAGCTAAGGTGACGTGTGTCTGTATAATAATGCATTTATGCTCTTTTCTTCTTCAGGAGAGCTTGTTTACTTCATTCAAATTGTTTAGTGACAATTCTTGTTGCTAACTGGTCATTACCTTAACTAAAAATATAGTTATTGTAAGATAGTGAATAATTAAACTATATACAAAGTAGCATTAACAGAAGCAATTATTAAAACAGCTGAAGTCATTATAGCCTTGTTTTTTTACATTTTAATTGTGTAAACAAAGGCATGATCTTTCAAGTTCAGATTCACAATTTTATGCTTCCAGAAGAAATGAAAAAGTCTTTTTACCAATCAAACAGTGCATATTCTAATCTTTTTAATATAAATATAAAATGCTTTTTTTAATGATTTACTTGTGATGGCCCCATTTTCAGCAACACTGGCTCCAGTATAGTAAAATAACAATATGTTGCATAAATCCTTTCACATGCGCTAATTTAGCTCTCATGAGACCTCTTGTATTGTTTTAACACAGCTGTGCTGCTTAATGAAGTGTGGAAATAACATACAAAGTCCTCAGCTGCTGAAGTACTGAGTACATTGTACATATCAAAAGTCTGATTTTGATTCCAAAAATACGCATAAAACAGTTTTCTTTAATTTGCCACTTTTTTGGTCTTTTATGCAAGGCTATTTTCTATGCAAAGTATACATATTCTGTCTTGAAAGAAGAAAGCAAACTGGATTTAACCAGAACAGCAAAAGAAATCAGATGCACAACTTTCTAAGAAGACAACTACTTCAGGGTCTCTCAGATGCTCAGCAGGCAGCTTCACTGAACAGAACACAACAAACATCAGCTTCATCTGCAAAAATCAAGAGGAGGCACTAAGAATCTGTCAAATAAGAAGAAAAGGGAATGGACAAGGGTTGAAAATAAGATGGTAAATGTTTTGAAAAGAGTATTATTGATTGGTAAAAGTATGAGGTGTTGGGTTTTTGTGGGAACGGTTTCATTAAAGTCTGTGAAAATTGCCCAAAAAGGCAGTCGCACCAATGAAAAGCATGCAAAAAGCATGAGAAAGGACTCAAATGAAAGTCTTCTTAAAATTAAAACTTAAATGACTTCTGCTCAGCTGACAATACTGCACATGGAGCATAGCAATGAATACGTTATTTATATAAACAGCTTTACAGTAATTTGTAATAATTTAATGCATTTTTTTGGATAAACAAAAAGAAGGTTCCTTAAAAAAACACAATGAATCAAATATTTGAAAAAAACTGTATGTGACCCAATCTAATGAGAAACATGGCCATTTTACAAGTTAGTGATTATAATGAATTTGTATGATTTTCTTAGTTCTAAAAAGATTTATAACAACATATATTTTTAAAACATTTCATGAATATCTTTACTTATGCAATCAACCAGAGAAACAGCAATAACAATGCAGCTGTGATTTGATAGCAGGTTTTTGCAAAGTAGAGAAAAACTTAAAATATCTTTGTTTCATTTCAAACATAAGACGCATTGAGTATTATCTGAACCATAGCCCAAAAAAAAATCAACAAGGATGATGGTTCTAAATCATCACATCAAATCAGATGATGCCAAACCTACTTCTTGTATATGCCTTGTAAAATGCCTTAATCTGAGTCTTTAGTTTGGCAACACAAGTGAGCACAAACACACTTTACAGAGTTGTATCAATTGATTCTGGCAAGCTTAGGTGTTCCAGAGTAAATTTGTAAGAAAGTAGTTTGTAACCAACCAAACAGTTATTGAGTGTGATGACCAAATGGGACAGTCGTGCAGTAGTTTATGGTCCCTGTAAGTTACATCAGGGACTAATGCTGGTCTACATTGATGCTCAGCTACAGTACAGACAGTTATGAAAATGTATAGTGTATTCAAATAGACGCCTTCAGCAAATGGCACTGTGAATAAATAGCTTCAGTGGGTTGATGATCACTAAAAGCTTTTCAAAAATGCCTCACGATACAGCTTATTCAGAAGAGAGAGAATGGCACGCTTCTTCAAAACACTTTTTTGCAGCCCACATGTCTGGCTTAGCAGCTCTGGAGAACGAACAGAAGCACAAGCAGCAGTCAGTCAGGTGAATGTAAATGTTAGACCGTCATATAACTGAGAATGTTTACATCATGGAATATTACATTTAATTAATTATTAACTTCTTAAACTTGTGAACCCCTTTCAGTCCCTCATAAACCATCAGGGATTTGCAAACTCCAATCTGGGAAGCCCTATGAACTTCAAAAGTTACCAAATAAGTGACCATTTCCTAAACCTTATTAACCATTAGGTCTTCCAAAATGTAGACGAGTTTGATTGTCCATTAAATACATCCATTGTCCATGGATGGATCCTCTGCAGTGAATGAGTGCCGTCAGAACGGGATTTCAAACAAATAATAAAAATGTCCAACATAGACTCACTGGAAATACATGCCTCCACCTACATTTCTGCAAAACTCAAAAAACTTACCTATACAACAAAGTCACTGCAGTTTCCAATTGAAATAAAAACGAAAACAGTAAAACCAAAACTTTTATTCCTTTACACACTTAACTTTTAGCGACACTGAGCAGATATTTGAATTATGAACCACCGCAATATGTCCCTGAAGTAATGTACTAAAAACACAGCTATATGTGCCTATATCAAAGTAACAAAAACATGCCGTGAATCGTACAGTAAGGTATGTACTGTAATAACTCTGTTGCAGAAATGTATTTAGAGGCACATGTTTCAAATGAGCCTGGAACATCACAATAATCCACAAGTAATTCACATGACTCTCTGACATTTATTGTGTCCATGAACACACATGAAGATGATGATGAAGGTTTAACAAGCTTTAATTAATCCACAAACAAAGGTAAATCCACACAGAAGAAAGAATGTTGACACACATTGACATTAGCATTAACAATATGTAACAAACTGAAATAACAGCAACCTAATGCTGCGTTCCAGGTAAGTCACAACTTCAAACCACAGCTTACGTGGAAAAACACAGGTTAATATTTTCTTTATAAAAAGAAAAGCTTTATGTTCGTTAGATAAAATAAATGAATCTCATTCTGTCTGCAGCCACTCACTGCAGAGGATCCATTGGTCAGCAAGTGATGTAATGCTACATTTGTTCAAAATGTTTTGTATTCCGATGAAGAAACAAACTTATCTTGGATTGCCTAAAGCCCTAAACACAGTGCACGATGAGTCCTCCCAGATGAAGGATTGATATCGTGAAACAATTGCTGGTGATGCTTCGTACAGTAAGAGAGGTTCAAAGATTGTCATGGTTTTGCAACCAATGATAACCTACGACAGTTTTGTGTCAGAAGTACAGCACGATCATCACACTGTGTGTTTACTGGTAAGATGCACGCTTACTGGCCAACCGATCAAAGCGTGACAGGAAACCAATGTGACATAAAACTGCTTAACTCAAGCTCTCATACCTTCCTCTTTTGCTGCTTCCACTGTTTTTCAGCACACAGAAAATTACAGCTACTACAGTCTGATTCATATTGCTCTTTTTGTTTACCACTAGCACATGCTATTCCTGCTAGTAATGTGCTTTGTTGTGTACAAGACAATAGGTGTCATATTCGTACAGTCTCCACACATGTCCTAGCCAAGTTTATTAGAGCAGTGATTCTAAAGGACTGCTAAAATCGTGCAGTGTGTTTTGGACTTAAGTGGGAGGAAATATTCAGCATGTTTTCAGTTTTGGGTTCATTAGTAGAGCATGGTTGCAAAAGTCAAAAAGATGGATCGATAGTAAAGAAATATGCAATTTTTTGTAAAAAGGCAGGTTTGGAGTGATCGTGCTACAGTCTATTGATGTTGCAAGCATGATGCAAAAAATGTCTTTCCTGAGCAAATGTGGCATATTTTAATGTGCTTTGTTAGTAGCGTGTGTGCAGAGACAGATTCCCAGTGACTCATTTTAATGAGTCAACCTGCCATAAGGAGATTCGTTTTTTCTAGGTACCGTATTTTGGGTACAGTGTGTCATTACTGTAATGTTTTCCTTATCGCCTCACTCATGTTTGAAGTGGATGACCAGAGAATCTCACCAAAGAAACTTTTGTGGTTTCTACATCAAACAATAATTGAATATTCATGATTGCACAGGAATTCCTAAGTAGGTGTATTGAACATATAATATTTAAATCTGAGGAATTAACACAGAGCCCTTTACAAGATTTTTTATATTTTCAAGAAATAACTGCAGTGATACAAACAGAATGTTAATCCAGTGTTGTACTAAATATCAGTATTCTTGGAATGCACTCCACCAGTCAGATTAAGTGAACTAAATGGAACTGTTGTATAACGTTTCCTTATGATTAGTTCTACAGATTTTTAGAGATCTCCGTGGTTTAGTTTATTAGTCTTCACTGGAAGACATGATGCTATTATATTGAGAAGGACTGCTACATTTAAGTGCTGTTTATAAACAAGTTCTGGGAGGAGCACTGAATCATGATTAGCAGCGGCTGGAACCGCTTTTCCTAATCAAGCTAATCATTATCTTGTCCAATCAAATCCATAAGCCTTTTTCTTAAATAAGCCCACTTCCTTCCCTTCCACATATCGTTACGCATCCCTCCTCCAGCCCTTTTCCGCCTCTTTCCACATCTTCCTACCAAGGGGGTGTACGGAGTTCGAGCCGGACGCCGAGCTCAGTCCTCGCTAGGGTTCAGTCAACTAGGGCTCTATGTTCGCCAACCTCCAGGCTCGCTCCCTGGAAAGCACACGAAATACGCTTTAATTGTTTACCAGAAGGAAGCGCAAACTCATGAAATGTTCATTTTTCATAAGGAGAAATTCAATTAGAGGAACCCATCATCTGATTCTTCCTATTGTTTCTTCCTGTACTTTTTTAATTTACAGAATAGGTTGAGAATCATGGGTAATTCCTACCACACAGTAAAATTATTATAAAATGAAATCTTCAATTTACAAGTTTTACAACTTTGGTTTGAGTAAATGTTGAGTTTGTATGTGAAATAAACTACCTGGTTTTATGGCATAAACGTAGCTGGGTGCACTTTTTTGTGAGACAAGAAACACGTATCAATAAGTACCTCTCACTGCAGTTTCAAAAAGAAATGAACACTAGAGGCAGTTAAACTCTGATACCCTTTATTCCTTTTCACACAAATTTACAGAGTTTTGTAAGGTAACACTTTATAATAACTACACACTATGAATGATTAGTTAAGCATTAGTAAGCACTTATTTCATCCTTTATAAACCATTGTCCCAACATTATTATGCATTGGTATACAGTATACAAGTGCATCTATAAATGCCTTGTTCTTGAGCATATATATATAATGTTTAATAATTGTATTTTCATACTTTAATAATGATCAGTTTATCTTTTTTTTTTATTATTATTACGTTATTTACAAACCAGGTATTAAGGAGTTGTCAGTGTTTAATAAGACCATTTAGAAAGTCTAAGTAAATGATTAACAAATTATGTAAATTTACATTAATAAATCTTATTATTTAGACACATGATAATAATTGTTTAAATGCTTTATTAACACATGTTCCTGCTGTAATTCATGATTAAGTCAGGTAGCTATAAAGCATTTAGTAGTTGCTGGACGTCTGTTTTTGTGAGCTCATCTAAAGTGAGGACTGTTTACACGTTGTAAAGGATTTATAAAGCAGATGTAAAAAAGTTAATTGTAAGAAAAGTTAAACAAACTCAACACAGAGGGTTACAAAACACAGAAATAATTTTTCAAGATGTAAAAAATTTAAAACGTACAACTGTACATTTGATAAATGAAAAACGAACCTTCAGTTTCATAGAAAAAAAAGAGTGATTTAACCAATAGCACGATGTCATGCCACACACGTTGCCACCGCATAACTATAGATGAGTAAAAAAAAATGTGATCCCTACTACATATTTTCCGAGGTGGCAAATTCATACAAATTCATATGACGTCACTCGTAGAAATTTATAAGATTTGTGTTAAATCGTACATATTTTTGCCAGTTCATATGAATTTGAATGAATGACACCAAACCCGCCTCTAAACCTGCCCGTCATTGGGGTTTTAAACAAATCGTAAACAAAAAAGTGAGGTTGTAAGAATTTGCATGAATTAGCACGAATTAGCCACCTCGCACGAAAACATACGAATTTGATCGTGAGACAGTGTTGGATATTTCAATTCTGAACTGCCAAAATACATACCTATATCAACGTAATAAAATGTGCTAGGGTTCACACATTGAACCTGTGTTTTAGCGCAACTCAGTGGACATTTCTATTTGAAACTCAGGGATGCAAACGGCGCGCCTTTTGGCGGATGCCACCTTTTTCATGGTTGTGTGGGGGACATGTGTGAATCGTGCAGATCCGATTTTTTATTTTTTTTCAAACTCTCGTGCGTGCTTGACATGTCATCTGCGTGCATTACAAGCGCTCGCGGGCGCATGAAATGTCATCTGCACGCAATTTAAGCACAATTTAAGGGACCAAACGAAACATCACGTCGCTTGTCATCAAAGGGATAGTTTGTTTAAAAATTATAATTGTGTCATTATTTACTCACTCACTGATGTCCCAAACCTGTATCAATTTCTTTCTTGTGCTAAACTCAAAATAAGATATTTTGAGCAACCAAACAGTAGCTGGTCCGCATTGAATTTAATACAATGTTCAACAGAAAAAAGAAACTCATTCAGATAAAAACGAGCTGAAAGAGAGTAAATGATGGATGTAGTGTAGAAGTATATAGCATTTCACCTTTCAATACTGCTGAATATTACTACTCAATACTACTCTTCCTGAAAAATAAAAGCACTGTTTGTTTTATTCATATTATGTTTATTTGTAATGTGTATCTATTCAAAAAAACAAAGATAAAATGACAACTTTTATCTTTGCTAATTTTAGCCTAAATATCTGCCCTTCTTTATTTTATACATCTTTATTTTATTATATGCATGCTCTGTTGAAACACTGCCAGAGTGCTATACACACACAGAGAGTGGCTACAGTACCATCATATCTACCCAAAGTGAGCTAGACGCAAGGCCCTGGAGGCATTGGTGATAGCAAGGAAGAAGAAGAAACTGCAAAAAGCTGGAAGAAGTGCACTGTACTGAAGGGACTGGCACAATAGTCTAATACGTTTTATTTTGGAATAAATGTATGTAAAAGTTTCCAGCATTGTCTCAGTGGTCTTTACTTTTAAGAATTTCCAAGGAACTGGGACTGTGTATTTTCATATAAAGAACTGTGTGTGTGTATAGGGTGAGCCCTGGATGGCAGAGGTTGGTGGCAACGTAATTACATGATATTTGCTGCGGAGGCACGGGCTTCGATAATCTCACTCCTTTTTGACCATACCTCTGTTTGCATCCCTGGAAACTGAGGTGAAACATGCAGGAAGGCACGTAAATACGGTGCACAAAAAAGTGCACAGAAGTACATATTTTTATGAGATTTTAGCTCTTCAATTCCATTCTGTTAATCCTTGTACTTTCCTTATTTTCTATTGTGTAAATAATTGATTATAATTATATAATTGCAAAAAGTTATAAGCAATATAAGTTTTATGTTTGAGAGCTTGAGCCTGATTGACATCCGCTGTTATTTTAATATCATTGATTTATGAGGATATTTAGAATTTCATTTTTATATAATTTATACAGTCTTTTTATATATCTTTTGTGTTTTTTTACACAATTAATTAATTGATTTATTAACTTATTTAAAATATGTTCATATGGTTTAAATGAAGTTTTTGTTTTTATAGTTTTATTTATTTTAGTACTTAAAAAATTTAAAATTAAAATTAAAACTGTACTGTAGTTAAAATAAACTTTGTTTTTAAATATTTTATTTTATTTCAGTAAATGATTATTTTATTATTCAGTTTAGTTACAATAATAACCATTGCTTGATCAGAACATATTACAATTGTAATATATCCACTGTAATATATAATATTTCTACCCTAAATTACACAAGTTCAACATTCAAAAATAACTGCATAAAGCAATGGTGCACACAGTGTTTAACATCTGTACACAGGAGTATCACTTTATTTGTCTTTCTGACAAACTGTACAATGCAATGCTGTAAAAATGTGTTAGATCAAGTGGAACATTGTATAAGGGCAAAAACATGTCCAGTTTATGAGTTTTGAACGGCTAAGACATTTGATGTGAGCATTTCAGTGCCAGACAGAGGACTGAATCATTCACAGGTGTTATTGTGAGACCATAAAGGCTGTGTTTCAAAGGTAAATGCTTTTTGACGGAGAGAGCTTTGCGGGGAAGATTGTACAGACCCCATTACTGCATTTTAATGGGTGACAGTGGTGCAATTAACAGCATTTTATTCTACCTCAACATTACAAGCAGTGAATCCCCACGTCTCTGATCCTATTAAAACTGCTGGAGTGCAGTAGATTTATACACAGCCGGCCAATCTGTTATTAATCTTTTTGATTAAATCTCAGCTTTGCTGTTTTCCTTTCCCTCCTCTGATCATCGTGAAATTTCTCCAATATATAACAAATTATTCTATAACTATTCTGAACCCAAAGGTTGCTAGTCAGAATCTAGAAAATTAGACCACAATGTAAAAGTGATAAAAAAATGAATGCTAATCCTGAAAGGGAGAGCCTTTCGAAACTAATGTAAACTCATAAAAATATAAATAAATAAACTAATCCAAAGTCAGCATTCTGGAGACACTAAAAATCCACATTATAGTTCTTTAGTCATACAAGAATTATTTATTTGACCATTTGTCTTTTCTATTTTGTTTGTGCGTGCAATTTTGCATTCTGTTTTATTTTCTGCTTGCATTTCCCCATTTACCTTGCTAACCTCAGCCATGTCAAATAAACCAAATATATAATGATCAAAAGTTGTGCATCATATGCAAATGATCGTGTTTATTGATGCCTTCATGCATTTTTAATGAATGTTATCTGCAAACTCTGCATGAAATATCAAAAAAGCCTGCATACATTCAGACTTGAACACTCACATCTCATTGTAGGGTATATCGTAGCATAACGTTTTCCTCTCTCATTAGTGTCTGAGGCACTTTGAAGGAAACTCTTTTTCTTGTAATCTTCTTATCGTCAGATCTCATTAGGTCCCGTTAAGAGTGACCACATTAAAATGGAATATTGGCTCGTCTATCCAGCCCCTTGCTGTTGAGGAATTTTAATTAGCCAAATACATTTTGGCAACTTTAGTATTTGTTCATTTGTTAGCTCTGTGAAAATCTGCAGCAAATACTTAAAGGAATAGTTCACCCAAAATGAAAATGTACTGAAAATGTCCTCAGGCCATTCATAATGTAGATGGGTTTGCTTTTTCATGAAAACCAATTTGGAGTAATTCTGTAGGCTATTACATATCCCTTGCTCACCAAATAAATTGTTATTGTGCTGTGAATGGGTGCCGTCAGAATGAGAGTCCAAACAACTGATAAAAACATCTCAATAATCCACAAATAATTCTCCAGTCAATCAATTAACATGTTAAGTATGTGTTTTCGTAAAAAACAAATCCATCATTCTGATGGCACCCATTCACTGCAGACAATCCACTAGTGAGCAAGTGAAGCATTTCTCTAAAAAAGTGTTCTGATTGACAAAAAAAATCCAGTATTTAAATTTTTGGGTGAACTATTCTTTTAAAACGCTTACATTAATGAGATTTAGTTTTCTTAACTTGAAAAGATTTTTAAAGGATGAAGAAATGTTTGAAGGTTTCAGTTATTTTTCGCTGCTACTTTTCAGATTTAACTTTAAACCGACACCTACTGACTGTTACGCCCATGCCGGGCTCCACCCTCAATCTCTCACGCTCACTTGGATCACCTACACCTGTCTGCACTACCTGATCGGAATCACTTCACCTATCAAGCACCCTTTAAAAATTACACACCAGTCCTCACTCCTCCTGTCTGAGTTCGTTTACCGAAAGTGGACTCTTGTCATTCTATCTCTAGCGACTGTACTTACTTGTTCTCTTACCTGTTCCCATCCAGAAAGCTCCATGATCCTCTGTGTTCTCTCCAGCTCCAGTGATTCCTCTTCTCGTCTCCGTTGTGGCAAGTGGTGTGTGGCTGTGGTCATCTGTCTGTCATCCCCCTGTCAGTGATTCTACAAAAGAAAAAGAAAAGAGACTCTTTAGTTTGTTTATCATTAATTCCAGTATTTGGATACCTTCAGTTTGCTTACCTGTGTTCATTAACTCCCATGTCTGTCCGCTTCATAACACTCACTGAAGTTTTCTTACTAGCTTCTGCTGCTTCGGTAAAAGTTGTTTTGACAAACAATATCTATTATTGTTAATTTTTGTCTGTATTTCTCTATTGCAAACTGCATACATCTATAAAATGGTCATTCTTAAATGCTATATATGCAACAAATATTTGCATATATAGTAGGTGGACTGTGCTTGTATGAAACCTCAGTTGGTCAGCATTTGCAATGGCTAGTATGATATAGTTAGCTCAGCTTTTTCTAGCTGTTAACTATTGTTAACTATAACTAAAAAGTAAAACCTCAAAAAATTAAATGCATGTATATTGCAATACTCAACAAGCAGGTTAAGTACAAGAAGGACAGGTCTTAACTCATGGTTGAGTATGCAAGGGTGAAAACATCAACTGAGGAAGTCCTTCTGTTAACGGCCAGTGCACATAAGTGATCTCCTGATCACTAGCAAATAGATTCACTGGGAAAACACAGGTAAGTATTCAGGAAAGTATCTTACTGAAGCAGGGTTCTTGTGGGATTCAGTGCTCTGTGCCAGTGAGTGACAAGGTAGGTAATCGATCCCTTAAGCGGAAGCAAATCCATGTGAGCTCCTCAGGAAGTTGCTCCAGGGGTAAGTTGTCTAAGGTGAGGAATATGGTTGTTACCTCGAGCTCTGGCGAGGTGACTGTGGTACTTAAACACTCAGGTGATTGAAGTCAGGTGGACCTCATTAGTGAGCTGGTGATTGTGACTGTGCTGAGATCAGCATGGCGGATAAGGGGCTGCCTATTGCCGTGGTGACACAAGGGCCGCCTGCAGCGGGACGTATGCCCCCCCAAAAAATTCCTTGGGGGTTCTTGCCCCTCTTGTTGGCTCTGACCCTCAAGTGGTGACCTCAGGGAGGCGTTCTGGTGCTGTGAGCTCTGGAGGGCGCTCTTGAAGCACAGACTCTGGAGCTGGATTCGGGATCGGCTCTCCTGGCTGTAAACTAGGGTCAGGAATTGGGATCGGCACTCCTGGCCGAGACTCTGGAACTGCCATCGGGATTGGTTCTACCAACTGAAACTCTGGGACTGGACTCTGACCCTCGAGTCATGAGGGGCTGATAATCTCCTAATCGCTAGCAAATAGATTCACTGGGCAAACACAGGTAAGTATCTTACTGTAGCAGGGTTCTTGTGGGATACAGTGCTCTGTGCCAGTGAGTGACAAGCCAGGTAATCGATCCCTTAAGCAGAGGCAAATCCATGTGAGCTCCTCAGGAAGTTGCTCCAGGGGTAAGTTTTCTAAGGTGAGGAATATGGTTACCTCGAGCTCTGGTGAGGTGCTACTGGTGACTGTGGTACTTAAACACTCAGGTGGACCTCATTAGTGAGCTATTGGGATTAGGATATTGGGATATTAGGATATTGTTGTCATGGATTAAGAGTTTGTTCACATTACTCATGCTATTTATTAAGTTGTGGCTATGTTTTATTTATTTGTTGCCTTGTTTTAGTTAAATAGTAAGCACATTTGATGAGAGGGAACAAAAATGCATTATACATGATTTGGAAATGAAGGAATAAATTCTTAATTCATGGCCAATTCATGGCATCTTGCATACATGTGAATGTGTCATTTTTATTATATTTTACAATTTCATTATTTATGTTTTTTTTCTTACTGTGCATGCAAAATATTTACATATTAATTAACATTACTGTATGCACATTTAATTTTATTTCTTCAAAGGTGAGGCCTATTTAAAAACATTGTTTTCAGTTTTCATTTAGCCTTTAGTGGTTTCAAAAGCGGTGAAAGATGCACAACATGTGCCTGTCCATACCGTGAAGTACCTCATGAATACTGAATGAGCGATAAACACAGTGATAGTAGAGGTTCTCACTCCATTACCCAGTCGTGCTATGTAAGCTCATTAACATCGTTCGGCACTCATTATTTCTTTCATGGCTGAGAGTTCCTTGTTCCTACTGATGCCACAGCGTTCACTCCGATTGGCTTGCTGACATGTGCGATAGTGCAGTCACTATCTAAAGTGTTGTACCAGGAAGTAATGACTTCTAACAGGCGTCCTTGCATAATTGCCTTTCTAGTGAGACAAATTAAGTTTCAGTCTAAAGTGAGAACAAGAATGGCAGAGGAACAGAGGGATGGTTGCAACCTGATCTCACAGAACTGCGTGAAATAACCACAAACTCTTAATGTGTAATTCCGTGTTAGTATCACGTAATGACCGAAAATGCGTGATACTACCACGTAAAAGATTACAATGTAATTCAGTGACACACACGGATAACCAAATTCATTTGATATTAAATGTATACTTTTATTGTAGCACCTAGCCTCACCTTTACCCTAAACCTACCCTTCTAAACAATATAAAACACGAACAGACAATAAAAGCGCAGTCACTGGTATTAATTGCAAAAACTGATCATAAGCAGTAAAAAAAAACACATTACAAACAAGTTGTTGTATTTCAAGTCCTTCCTTGTGAGCATTTTAAGATATTATAAGGCAATGATTTAAAGCTTATGGATTATGAATTCTAGAAACCTGATTCTGAGCCATTATCATATGTTTCTTTAGCATCCAGGGGAGGCAATTCTAATGCATCAAAACAGCTTGTGAAAAATGCTAAATTGTATTGAATGTGTAAATTTTAAAGTATATGAAAACTGCTTGCAGATAACATAATATGAATGTACTCTCTTTCATGACTGTTTCTTAACTCGAGTGCACTTTGTAATAAAGTCAAAGAAAAAGGTTTATTTATTTATTTTGGTGACTGACCAATCAGAATCGAGCATTCCATAAAGCAGTGTAATATATATATATATATTACTTTGAAGACCAATTCTCAATTCTCTCAAATGTATTATTATCAGCGTAATTTACAAAAAACTGATCCACATCAATCTACAACAAAATTATTCACTTCAATATTTGATAGTGCAGCATCTTGCACTAAATTATAATAATAGCAGTGATCATCTTTTACCATGTGACTAAAGTAAATATCAACGATGGCAACTTTCGTAACATCAGCTAGTCTTATTACAACTGACCTGCTGTTTTTTAATGAGTGCAATTAAGGCACAAGTTCATCTGTCACACATTACTGAAAATGTGGTTGAAAGCACTAAAAATTTAAGACCAAATTTAAAATGTGGTTGTTATCCTTGTTTATTATGTGTGAACCTAACTAAATTTAAGACTCTAAAACAACACTGGCAACCATATTCTGCAGCTGTGTGAACAAATAAAACAATATGTTTTTCTCACTGAACTTGACAACTTGACAGTTTTGTTTGAGAATAGTTGTCTTAAAAGTCCTCTGTTTATTTTACAAAGCAACTCGGGAATCTTGAAATATGACACCTGTCATATTTTACCTCTGTGTGAACTACGCGTCCATTATTAATAAAAACCCTATAGCGTGTGTCCTCCACCTTCTTGTACAATTTGTGAATGTTCTCTGGAATAATTGGTAGATCAACCCTCGTCTTTAGCAAGCCCTGGTGTTTTTATTTACAAGCTGATTTCTTTCTTTATTAAAGCTTTGAGAGCTGCTGCGTCTAAATCTAATGGTGTTGGGGTCAGGGTTAGGGGTCTATGTTTGTGTTCGAAGCGTGAAAACAGTGTTTGTGTTGACCGAAGAGAGGGTCACCGTCTGAGGTACTTCCCAAAACATTTTAACTACAGCTTTGTGTGTAATAAATGTAACCTCCTGCACCTGATGCTTCTATAGGGCTTTCACAGCATCTATTCACAGTAGATGGTCTATGCGCTCACAAGTTTCCTTAACCTCAGTGCTCTCTTTTTGGGCAGCTTGAGCTTTAGATGTTTTGTTACACTTTGGGGACTTTTTGCTTGTTTTATGGCATCTACTGCATGAGAGCAAATACTCAAGCTTGACCATGTATGTCAGTAATATAATTGAGCAAACAGTCCAGCTGAATGTTAATATCACTCTTTTGTGGCACAAAAACCTTGGGCTTCTGTGATTTCATGTTCTCATTTATCAGACCTAACATCGGCAGTGTCAAGCTATCAAATGTCATGGGCAGAAAAATTAAAGCTGAAGACTGAATGAAGATGTACTGCAGTATAACGTCTCCACTATTGCTAATATGTGGCATAGAAATATTAAGCATTCATGAACTGTTTGTCTTAGTAAATGTGTTGGAAATGTGGAGGAAAATGCTTAAAAAAATAGCTAGCAACATAGCAATCAAAGTTAGAGATCAAAAACTAATTATTTTTAAAAGAAGTACAAATTTCTTAAAAACAAAAACAATAACAAAAAAAACTCCAACTCAAAATGATAACTTGTGACTTCATGATTCAAGCTGGTTTGACTCACCTCAGGTGCTCACTGTGGTTCACAATGGACTTAACCTGTGTTGCATCTGATAGCCTCGAAAAAGATGATTTTTAGTTTGACAAGCCCAAGGTCTGCTGATGATGAGGGGGGGGGTAATCTTTTGTTGTTGTTTAGTGGGTTTCATTGCTCTACAGAGAAAGCAATTTTAGAAAGGATAAAAGAATAATCCAGCACGAAGCAGGGATTATCGCTGTGAATGACCTTTATTTCAGCAGTAAGCATTGGGTGCTTTTCAAGTGCTTTTGTCATGGAGTCATCTGATTATAGCTGAATGCCTATTTAATCTTGAAGAGTTTTGGATGGAAGATTGGCAATTCACCTGCAAAATCTGCATGAGATCAGATACTCACATGGCCAGATCTGCTCAGTTGAATACTGCTAGTAAATTTCACAAATGATTTCACTGAAGTAAAAGAAAGTACTTTTTTTCCCTAGAACATACACATTTTGTTCTACTATTTGTTGTCAAGCATTAACCTCATAACTTTCTTGATTTTTGGTGCAAACTTTAGTTTAGGGACCCATTCTTCACTATTAAATTACTACAAATTTCTTTATTCGCAGTTTATTAATAGTTGGAAGTTGTTGAGTTTAGGTATGGATAAGGGATCTAGAATATCATCATGCAGAATAATGCATTTATACTGTATGTGCAACAATCAATATAGTATTATGGGTGACACTTTTCAATAAGGTTCATTAGTTGAACTAACTTTAACTAACATATAACATGAACGAAAGAATAGTTCATGTTAATTTTAGCATTTACAGTACTAATCCATTATTAAAATCACAACTTGTACTTATTAACAAAGTTAATGCACTGTGAGATAACGTGAACTAACAATGAATCATTGTATTTTTATTAAGTAATGTTAAGAAATGTTCTTAATGTTCATTGTTTGTTCATGTTTGGGAATACATTAACTAATGTCAACAATTGACACTTCATTGCATATGCATGCTAATAAGCAACTACCTAATAGTGAGAAATGTTACTTTTTAATGCTGTATTTTAAGACAAATTTAAAGATTTAAGATAATATATATATATATATGTGTGTGTGTTTTTTTTTTTAATTTTTGTTGCAAATTTGTTTTCTTTTTTTCTCTCTCAGTATGCAATGGTTGTAATATATATTTCTCTGATTTTGACTTGAGCTGAAACCGTAGAAATTGAAAGGTGGATTTAATGTTGACAGCTTCCTTATGAAATAGGGCCATAGCAGGTATTTTGCCTCATTTCAGTTGTCATAAACATCATTAAATTGCCATAAAGTTAAAGTCAAAGTAGTAGGTACCAGAGGTTACCCTGACAGCTTGACATAGTAAATCAATTATTTGTGATCTACAACACAGCAGAACTTCTTTAATCCTGGACTCAGAAATGTAATTAAACGTTTAAACTTTATTTTCTACTTCTTTATCATTTATGTCAAATTATATTGTATAGCTCTATATTATATTTTTCATTTTTTGTCTCGGCCAGTGTGTTTTATATGTAGTGCTCTTGATCTGCTGACCCTCTTATGCATGTTTTTTCTTCCCAGTCAAGTGGGACGTGTTCGGACCCATCAGGATTGGCTTTAACCCTGCCTCTAATTGTAGTGTTGTGCCCTCAAAACCTCCTTGTGTGTGTTTTAATTGGTGCAAGGCTGTATTGTGGAGATGCACAAGGTACAAAGTCAAAGGTCATACGGCACTCTCCATAAGAATGTGCCGTATGAAAAACTTTATTCAAAAAGGTTTACTTGGATTTCTGATGAATACTTTCTAGTTGTGCTGGAATCACTAAATTATAATCAATAAATTATTTAAAACTCATTTTTATTGCCCTGTGTGTTTCTGTGGTCGTGATAGTCAACATTTCAATGTTTTGTGCATGACAAATGTGGGAATAAAAATTTTTTTAGGTCGCAAGATACAAGGGTGAACATTTTGTACAGAATATTCTAGAACAGGTCTTTAGTGTAAGCAATATTTCAGGCAGAATGAAATGCAAAATAAAAAAGAAAAACTAAAAAAAAATATATTATCTACAGATACATACATACAGTCCAAGAACAGAATAGTGTTTAAAAAATAAAACAGCCTCTACAGTGGAATCTCTCAACTAAATCTTCCTAAAAATAGAAAAAAGAACTTACAAAAAAATAGTAATAAAAAAGCATGTCATATATCAGCAGAAGGGGCTGTCTTTCTCTCAGTAATAATAAATATGTTAGCAGAATTTCATGTTGGATTGACAGTACATTGGATTGCGGCCCGGACATAATATATTATTAGGAACATGGATTTTGGAGGTAAACAATTAGAAAATGTGAAAGATTTGCTGAAGTATATTGAAGGACTTGATCATACATAAATTCAAGAAGCTAATAAGGCAATCTCACTACATTATTGATAACATAATCACCCTTATGGCAGTAGCTTGAGGCTTTTTGAATTTTAGTGCAAGTAGAACAATTATGGGATCTAAATTTTCAGTGTTGACCTTTCTCGCCGATTTCTTTCCCATGGCAGCACCAATGTCAGTTTTAATCAAATATGTGGTTAAACAGAAATATGTTTTTGTAGATATATCGAAGAGTCGGAACATGATTGTTTTGTTTCATTGTGTCAGTATCTTGCTGAGAGGCGTGCAGAGAGGTTACGTGATTGCCCACACAAGCGAACATGTAACCGAAAATTGCGCTGTCAAGATATCAGTTTTGTGACAGGCCATGAATTATTTATTTTTCTTCCGCAGGAATAGTGAAAACGTTACTTAATCCAACCGCAACCATGCAATCCATATTAATTCTAAGGTGCAAAAACCTGATTGTTTTGTTACTGGGAAAATTAATGTTTCATGAAACCAAAAATTATATTGAATTATTTGCTCATCTAATTATGCATATTCTGGCTTTATTTACTCACCGTTAAGTAAAGCTGTATGACTTTTTTTCCCCTCTCGTCATTTACCCTGATGACCTACCCTGATACGTTGTCTTAAAATATTTGAATATGTGCAAACGTGAATGAGATTTGAGAGTCGCAGCAGATAATCAGTGAGAAATGACTTATATTTCATTTTGTATGGAAGACTTTGAATACCCTTGTGAAAAAGAAATGCATGTTGTGTACTTCTCTTAAAATCTTATATCTTAAAAGCATTTTTTTTAAGAAATCAGTGACATATAAGGTGTTACACTTTACACGTACTTATAAATTATGCATAATTACTCATACGTACTTACTTAAATGTATAAATGTAAAAAGGACACCTTAAAATAAAGTATAAGCAAAAAACTACTTGTAATAAAAGGCCACTTATACGTACTTTAAGAGAACACCCGTTCATGACTTTTTAAAAATGTGCATGTTGTAAAAGGGACTTTTTTTTACTGTAGTTTTACTGTAAAGTACATTTTAAATTACTATTTTAATAACTTTTTGTGATACTTTAAAGAAATATTTAACATAAATATATATATATATCCAGCATAAGTTGACTAACCTATTGAAGCATGTGTAAATAACTAAAAATTTTACTGTAGTGTGTCAATGTTTATGTTTTAAATATATTTAATTTTAATTATATTTAATATTTAATTTTTACAAATGTAGAGTTTACATTAAAGCATATTTTAGTTTAACATAAGTGTTTGTCAATATTTTCAGTAGTACACTTTAACCTTTTTTTTAAAAGAAAACTGAATTATAAGATTACAAATGAACACGTACAACTTCAGTGGGTCAGGAATCTTAAATTTAATCGGATTTCATGAGTTCACTCTTCTCCATTAGTGAATGGTTAATAAGCAAATTTGGCGTGCTGTCCAGGGAGCGAGCCGGAAGAATCGGCAGACCCCGAACCCTAGCGGCTTGAACCCTAGCGGGGGTTTATAGGTTCGGTGTCCGGCTCGATCTCCGTCTGCCCACCCGGAGGAAGTCGTGGAGGAGATGAAGAGGAGGAGAGGTGCACAAAAGCGAGATGCGGAAATGAGGGAAACGGGTTTATTTATAGTGGGAAGGAAAGATTTGATTGGATATCGTAAATGAGGAGATTGATTAGATGATACGATGCCAGCTGTGGGTACAAATTTTAGCTGAAACACATTTTATTTAATTGCAAAGAACATAATTAATTGTCCATTACAATCCAATACAGTTAATTTGCACTTCAGTAATCTTTTAAAAGTATATTATTTCGATTATAAGTATAATGTTTTAAAGTATGCTGCAATGTACTTCTTTTTCACAAGGGTATAGACGTATTTTGGTTCTTTTTTGGAGCTATGTCCTTGGTAACCATTTATTTTTATTGTAATAAAAAAAGAGCAGCATGAACATTCTTCTAAACGCCTTGAAAAGTCAGTCATACCATTTTAAAACAGAACAGTGATGAGTAAATGATGGCATAATTTTCATGTTGGTCAGAACTATCACCCTTCATATTAATACTGTAAAGAAGTGGCCATTCACGCAAAAGCAGTCTCTTAAAAAACACAGGCACATTCACGGCACATCTTACAAACAAACCTCACGTTCTCCCTGTAAAACAGTTTAAAAGTTCCTAGGGTTGAACCAGCACTAAGAAGTCACTGGAGCCTGTCCGTTCACCTCTGTGGACACCCTGCGCTTGTACCCCGAGTACTCGCCGATGAACGAGCCGTCTTCGTTGAACTCACAGTCTTCATCCTCTGACATTGTAGAGCTGTCCTCGCTGCTATCATCCACTTTGATGTCTGTGAACAATTGCTGGCTGCTCTTCAGCGGCTTCTCATCATTGTCACTGTCAAACAGCAAGAAGAAATGAGTCACATTCAGCTGAGAGTGACTAGGATGATGATACTAGTCGAGGCTGGCAGACAGAGTGGGTGAAGAAGGGTGCAAGGGAAGGATGCAATCACTGCTTTCTGCTAATTACTAATTGCAAAGACTTCAAGGCCTGATGGCAATTCTCAAAACTAGACAGAGAGAGAAAATTGCAGAGCGTCGTCATGCCAGCCAATGAGAGGAGCGACTGTCACATCTTCACAAACACCGGCACACAGATCAGTCACCAATTCACCACAACGGAACACTCCGGAATCAGCACCAACCATTAGATCACAATCACCAGAATACT
>JAUMHI010000069.1:5120947-5131205 GCA_032359435.1 Enteromius unitaeniatus
CCACCCTGGAGAATGGCGGCTCCACCCCCAGGTAGTCCAGCTGATTTGGAATCACTTCGGAGAGGCCAAGATAGATCCGTCCTCGCGTCCTCGATCAGGACAGCAGGTGAGTGAGAAGACCGGCTGGTGCCGGCTTGCTGCGCCGCTTCCACGGAACCGTGCTTAAACATCTCAGTGTTCCCTTCAATTTGCGTAACCTGAGTCCTGCCTGCCCCGCAGTTGGTCTAGAGCAGAGTAGCTCCGGCTGTGCTTCCTCTGGTCTCCTTCGGAAGTATAAATGTTGGCCGTTATGCCCAAAGGTCAGCCAGTATCAGAAAGGTGCAGGTAACAAATTGTTTTACAGTCTTCAATGAGCCTAGAGTCTTCAGGTGGAACTTGAGTATCGAAAGTATCACTTGAGTATCAGAGATTAAGCTACAGTACTTGTGGTGAACCTTAATGATGATGTGTCTTTTTTATTAGCTATTATTTACAGTGTTTTTTTGTTTATTTATTATACAGATACAAAACATAGTAGAAGGATTTAATATTAAAGGGCTATTTGAACAGAGATTAAAATTATGTAATTAATTGCTCACCGCCATGTCATTCCAAACCTGTAAGACTGGTGTATGACACCAGTAGTTCAACCATAATGTTATAAAGCTATGAGAATACTATTTGTTTGCAAAGAAAGCAATTATGGTTGAACCACTGATGTCACATAGACTATTTTAATGATGTTCTTACTGTCTTTCTAGGTCTTGAACATGTCAGTTGCATTGCTGTCTATGCAGAGTCAGAAAGCTTTCGGATTTCATCAAAAATATCTTAATTTGTGTTCTGAAGATAATCAAAGGTTTTACAGGTTTTGAACGACATGAGGGAGAGTTATTAATGACATAATTTTAATCTCCGGTGAACTATCCTTTCAACATTATATTGGTTCATAAAAATATACACTTTTTGTTTTACCATGATGTACCATGGTGTTATTTTTTTAGGTAAAATTCTGCCACAGAGTTGTTGTTTTTTTTCCTGTATTTCACAGGTTTATTCAGTCTATAAACCTGTAATTGTGAAGTATAATATATATATATATATATATATTAAAAATACTGCTTGCTCAGTGGAATGGGAGACCTTTTTTTATATACCCTGGTGCTAATGCACCCACAGAAAGACTATCACATAATGTCAGTGATACCACTAATGCTGTTTTACAGGCTAAATTCTCTAACTTCTCACCTTTCCTGGTCTTGAAAACCTCTTCAAAAATGCTATGGACATCAACCCTGCATGAAGCCTGCAGCCTGACTGTGTACACAGTTCCTGGGCTGAGCCCTTCAACGAGGTGGAAACCTTTAGATGTATTTAAAGCCTCTGAAAGCTGCCAGATACCATCACCTGAAGGAATAACCGCATAACCAGATAGCATTAGCCCACATCCCCGCAGAAAGAGCTGATATCTATGATAGTGAAAAGTGACACTTTAAAAGGTTAAAAGAGTTGACAGAATAAGATTGATAAAAGGGCTGCAAATAAAGATCCACAAGAAAAATAGTAGAGAATGAATTTCATTACCAGTTGGTCTAGATTTTGGGCTGTTTTGTGAGTTTTAGCTGAGTAATTACATACGTAAATATAGCTGCAAGCAGCAATTACGGGGCTAATCACTACTGTTACAAAATGAGGATTTAGGCATGTTCCATGGGTGTTCAAGGATCTTCATAAAACCACTGATGCCCATTAAAAAACTATTTTCAAGAGTGCAGAACAGAATGGCTGTTTTTATTCATGAGTAAAATTAAGGTCTGCAGTCAAAGGCATTTTTGAACTTCTGAGTGAACTCTTTTAGTTCTTAAATAGCAAATTGTTAGGGATTTTCTGAATTAGTTGCACACGGGTGTTTTACACATGTGCTTCAAACTCAACAAAAAAGATACTAATGCTGCATCGGAAATCGCATACTTCCCTACTATATAGTACACGAAAAATAGTATGCGAGGCGAGTAGTATGTCCGAATTCATAGTATTTCGAAATTCAGTAGGCGAGAAGTACTCGCATGACCTAGTTTCAGCCCTCAATGACACTTTCCAAACTACCATACAATTTACAAAATGCTATAAACAGTGTATCCTGACAGATCAGTTTGAAGAGTAAGATCCTTACTGTGATTCATTATGGCAACATAGAGTTGTGAATCAGAACTTTCTCCTCTGGTTCTCCAGCTGATTCTTACATAGGTGTCAGTTATAAAAGTGGATATGTTGAGCACAACTGAGAGAGAAAAAGATATAGAACAAAAGACAGAAAAGACTCTCGAAAGGTTAGTTCCTGCAAAACAATCCAAGTCCACCAATAACCACAGGAATGTGTAACAGAAATAATACAGTGGTATAGAAGTCTGAATGAAAGTATTGTTAAAGTCAACATAAAAAAGTTCTTCCGTTTTCATGTTGAACTCTGTTTCACTTAAAGGAACACACCACATCTTGATTATTACACCAGAATGAGAGTAGTTTCTAGCTATATTGGCCTAGGAAACTTTTCATTTTATGATGTCTTGCAATGTAACTATAGAAGATTCAAGTTTGAACGTGATGCTAAATCAGATTCAATGATCTATGCTAAGCTACAGCTGAAACTGCTACCGCCAGATCCGGAGATCAGCTGAATGGATTCAAAAACAGTAAAACACTGTTTAACTCTAGGGGAGTTATGAGCCTTGTTTTTTTTTTTTTTTTGTGGGTGTTCCTTTAAATATGGAGTTATGAAAATTATTGTTTTGGTACATGAATGGATGAATACCTAAGGTAGGAAAGGTGGTGTTGACAGAAGGAGTGTCTGTATTAGATGAAGTGAAAGAGAAAGGTTGCCCTGCAAGAGAGAGAGAGTTTAGACCACATTCATTTCCCTTTAGAATCGACTGCAACAGAGGAAATGTAACATAACATAAGGAAATGTCCCTGTCCGTACAGTCCAGAAAAAAAGCTTTTTGCATATCATGAAATCATTATTTATAGTGTCATGGACAGCAGGAGGAAAAAAAAACCTATGTTAAATGCAAATACTAAAATGCAACTAATCATTGGTGGGACTGCAAAATAAATGTGCCTAACAAGGGAAAAGTACTGTCAAGGCATGGCAGTTACTAAATGTTATTTTTTTATTTTTTTTGGTACTACGGGTATACAGCTGGTCTTTAAAAAATGAACACTGTTGAATGATGTGTTCCTGTCAGCAGTGAGACTGGTTTTGTCAACCCTGATAAAGACAGCATGTATTTGCTGTCTTTAGCAGGGGTTCAGGGACAGTACTTCTGCGTCACAGAGGGGCTCTTAAAGGCAAATGCCAGCAGCAACCAAGCTGAAGTAAACTTGTTGTCACTGTGTGGATTTTTGATGGAAGAATATGCTCATTTTGCAGAATGTGCACAATTATCTCTTTCAATAAATGTAGAATTACAGTATGCTGGGCTTTTTACATTTTAACAACAATTAATGCTATTTATGTGACTAAAATTAGTGCTACAACTACTGACACCATTGCTAGGATGACTAATGTTAAAACCCACTGTAACTGTTTCCCATGCCGTGATGAGTTTATGTAACTAATAACATCGTCTGGAGTTATTTAAGATATAGAAATGTAGGTTAATATACTAATTTAATATATACAAAATGCTACAAATCTGCCGGTACATACTCAACTCAGAAGATGTCACCTCAGATGTTGACAGATCTTAAAAAGACAGTAGAGATGTAAAAATAAAACAAATATAATAATGAGATAAATCATATAATAAATCACTTTAGTGTTTTAAGTCTATAAGATAACATATTTGACTGCTAAATTAGCTTTAAATTATATTTATCTGACTGAAAACGAGAGACGGCATTTGAAATGCTTCAAAATGTAATATTTTATGAATAGAAACTACTACTATGTAAGCAACTACAGTATGTTATACTGTACATACAGCTCTCTGTCCAAGTTTCAGCTGAGACTGTAGAAACGTCAGGAAATGAATGCTCGGGCATTGTAGCTAGTTCATGAGAAACATAAGCTGGTTGATAAAAAACAGATTAGTTTCAACAAACCCATGGAGTATGAGAATATGAGCATAACAGAAAGAAACTAATTGTGGCCTAGAGAAAAAATGTGAGGATGATGAAAATCCGTTATCCAGCAAGTAAAAACACATCACTAGGCAATTGTTTTTATTAAGGCACCTCATTGATTGGTCAATGTATTGGTCATTACACCCTTTTGTTCGTCAGATCACTGTGAGTTTTGCATTTTAGCAATAATGTAATCATTCTCCTTTATGCAACAAGATCTTGCCAACAGCAACTCAGAGTTTTGTAACTGCTGCTTAATCACTTTCGAACACCTTGCGGCTGTGCTAATTAGAACACAACTAACTTTGCTTGTATCAGATGTTTGCGTCTCAGCATGGGCACTTCAATTGAGATTCTGATACCAGATCCATTATAGCTCTTGGGACTCTGCTTATAGTTGCTGCCGGGCACACTTACACGTTTCAGAGAAGGTGCCTCCTTCATCAGTGATGGCTGACCCGCAGCCCATCTGCGTGCACGCGCTCAGGTAGAACTTATACGACTTCACCTCCTGCAGATCACGCAGGACCCACTGTGTTGTATCTGGTGCACTGATGTTCACAGATTTCAGCTCACCAACAGTCTCATTAACTACAAGAACAACAAGAAAATGATTAGGTTTTAATGGATTTAAAACGTTCACAAGTGTGGGGTCAGTAAGAAGTTTTTAAAGAAAGTAATACTTTTATTCAGAAAGGAAGCATTCAGTTAATCAATAATAACAGATATGATTTCTATTCCAAATAAATGCATAGTTCAGTAAAGAAATTATTCTGGAGTAGGTGACTGGCACAATCAGGTCAGTCAATCTCTATTTTCTGTATACGCAACCTTATTTATTACAATCCAACACTATGATAATTTTCTTTAGCCTCCCTCCTCCCCAGCACCACTTGTCTAGACCTTTCATGGGATTCTTCCTATTTTATCATATCTAGTAAAAATATTTTATAAATAAAATGCTGTTAATTCAAGATTTAAGCATGACAATGTTTTTATGCTCATCAAGGAATCTAAATAAAGACACTGTAGTACATTTCCACTTTCTTTAAGCAGAACAACCTTTTTTTTCACCTGTGATATAATTAGAAATCAACAAATCAGCATTAGGATGATTTCTAAAACATTATGTGACACTGAAGACTGGAATAATGATGCTGTAAATTCAGCTTTGCCATCACAGGAACATTTATTTTAAGCCATAGTATTTTTTTTACATATTTTTGTAAATGTGGCACAAATTAAAAATCTTCTAAAAAACATCTACAAAAACATAACTAATGTTATTAACCCTAAACATGAAGTATATACACCAGAATATAGTACAGTTAAATGGTGTTCATGTAAAATTCAGATGACGTAACATGGGATAAATCTATGAGAGTCATACCTGTCTGATATTGCAGCAAGTATCCCGTGAGAAAGCCATTGGTTTCATGCGGAGGCGCCCACACCAGTGTGATAGAGTTTTTCTGAAAGTTTGTGGCTCTCAGGATAGGAGGTTGCTCAGGAACTGTTGAAAGATGTCAAGAGATACTGTTCATTATGTATCTTAAATTATTTCAGTGCAAAAAAAATAAATACATAATTTAATACCCACCTACAATTTAGTTTAACTGCTGCAATAGCAATATTTCAATTAAGTCAATGTCACACTTTTTTATGTAAATTAGTCATATTATGTTCAGCAGTATGTTTGGGTGAACACAAACTGTGTAAAATTCAACTGAATATACACAAGAACCTAGCAAATGCCCAAACCACTGAATTTCAAAACGTGTCTACTGTCAAAGCATTCTTGCCTCCCTGTGGAGTTGTGAAAGAGATGGGACTGCTGCTGGGCCCATTCCCTCTCCGGTTAAAGACGTTGACAGTCAGGCTATATTCAGAGAATGGCTTCAGTCCCGGCACCATGGTGTGACTCCTGTATCCAGGGATGGTGAGAGACTGTCTCTCTGAGGGAATTCTCTTAGAGGTCAACAGACTTCTAGTTTGCCACCAGTGCACCTGGGAGCAAGAGACGGAAGAAAGAGAAAGAGGGTGTTGATGAGAAGATATATATATTTATGGAAAAGAAACCAAGAGTGAAAATAGAGGCAGAGAGAGAAAAAGGGCAAAAAGAAAACACACAGTGGAGTGTATCAAATGGTGCAAACAGCTTGTTTGTTGCTGAATGACCATCAGCTTCTGTCCAGTACCACAGGACCTCGGAACCGGAGGGGTTTTTGAACTCACAGTGTGTCCTTCAAGATGGCCCCTGAGGGTGGTTTGGGGCACCGGTGACCAGCTGACCTTCATCAGCGTAGAGTTCAACACCTCCACAGATACGTCTTCGGGAGCCACCAAGGGCACTGAAGAAAGCAACAGAATGCAGATCTGTTTAAGACTAATGTTTCTCAACTGAGGCTCACAAATTATCACATACACAACCATCTCCTGAAGCTAGTAGAGCCGCCAAGGGAAAAAATGGACTGTAATTAGATGACACATTGACTGTTTGCAGGAAAAGATACATACAACACAAAGCTACTGTATCTACAGAGTTGTGGGCGCAAAAAAATGCTTTTTCAGGGATGCAAACTAGGCATTAAAACAGAACCACATTTAGCTTTAAAATGGTAATTTAAGTATAGAGTTGAAATAGGTTAAAGGGGTAAAGAGGGTACAGGAGGTGTCCTTTTGAGGGTACTGCTCCAGGGTCAAACTGTTGCACGCCTAAAGGTAAAAATTTTTTTCTGAAAGTATTTTGGATTCAAAACAGCAATTATCACTGAAAAGTGTCAAGTTTGCATCCCTGCTCTTTGCAACAACTGCACAAAAACTGTCAAGATCTACCTACAGCCAAAGCAACCATGTTTTTGTGTATATACAGTGATGCAGGAATAGCAGGGACAAAAGCAGTCCAAACCTGTTGCATCATCCTCAAGACAATGCCAAATGTCGACTAGAGACAAGGGCATGAGATGGAAAATGGAATAAAACAAAAGATAATCACATAAGTGCTTTGGCAAAGAATGTGTCTGATCCCTAAAAGCACAATGTAAAAGCTCAGCAGAAATGGCTGATCCCGGTGAAGAGTGGATTAGACCACTCTCCCAACTAATCTTATAATCTTAAGTGTTTATTTTTGGCTAATCGTGGCAGTGTCACACGACTGTGAGATGAATGCAGTCACATGCTGTTTCGACTCACGGTCTTCTCCGGAATAACCAGTCACCACTCTGGGCTCTGGTGCCCACCCGTGACGGTTGAAAGCCTGGATCTTGACCTCGTAGGGGACGAATGTTGGGGTGTCTCGCACCACAAATGAGTGTCTCTTCACCATCTGTTCTTTCCAACTGTCCTCGACACCCAGGAGCCTGTAGCTCAGTTTGTATTCCAGACTGGGACCGTTGTGCTCCACAGGCAAGAGCGGCTGGTGATTGAAAGCAAAAGTGGGTCAGTGCACTGCAAACATTACTGAGCATTTGGAAAGAATGGAAGAGTTTGAGAGACATTTGCTGATGGGTTTGCGAAATCTGGCGTGGGAACCTAGTTTATGTGGTGCATCTCTTGGCTTTTTTTCAGACTTGCAATCTGAAGGAATTTTGACTTATAAATAGAGCATAACTTGGCTCTAAAAGGAGATTTGCTCATATACTTGACTGCCAGTGCAAATTAAGTTGTTAATGCTTTAAAACTACAAGAGACCAGACTTCTTAGGTGCACCAGGAGCATTTAGTTCCCAAGTCTCCTTGTGTGAGAGTATTTGCTTCTAAACCATGCATATATGCATTTGCATTAAGGTTGTTTGACAATGCTGTTTGCATTTTATTACCTCCCAGCTGATGTCCATCTGATGTGGCAGGTGACCCTCAATCTTAATGTTTTCCGGATTCCTGTCGGGAGCTGTACAAATGTGAATATGAATTATTTAACATCTGTCTCAGTCAATAATACCATTGCCCTCTAACACTGCCAATGTGTATCACACATAATGACGAGCATGCAGTCATTGATAGTCTGAGGCAGCGCTCGCTTAAAAGAGCATTAAAATTTATGGAGCTTTTATAGACATCTGTATAATTTTCTCAGAGTAAATCCCCACAAAGACACGCTTCAAACAAGTCCAAGGTGAACCAAGGACAGCCTAGTTGTCAGATAGTAACACGTTACGAAAAAAAGTTTTGAAGGATGTCAGGTATCCCTACCACAGGGAGGTGTCTTATATCTTTCGGAGGGCATGCTGGGGTGGCTTCTCCCAATAGCATTGACAGCGATGACTCTGAACTGGTAGTTAATGTGGCCGTAGAGCGTTAGGGGGGCTGAAAACTGGCTGCTTGCGACTCGTAGAAGCTCCTTCCACTTCTCCGGCTCCCAGTGGTTCTCTTCATATTGGATGATGAACTCTAGTCATAGGAACAGAGCGCAGCAGTCATTGAATATGCAGTGCACACACTCTCAATACACTGTGGTTTGGCCCCAGTGGGAGCCCTCTTGAAATATTGTAGAGCAATGTTTCAGTACGAGCATCATCCATGAAACGACTTCAGAAGAATCAGCTTCAGAAGCACTGAAAATGGTTACCATTAATCAATCAATCAATCACTTTTATTTATATAGCGCTTTTAACCATACAGATTGTAGCAAAGGACTGAACATTATCAAGTAAGAGGACAGAGTGATGGTAATTAGGGGTGCAACTGTTCACAAAAAGAAATTAGATTTCTTTTTCACTTTTATTTATTAAACCAAACATAAAAGTACTTTGAATAACAATGGAGCTGTACTTCACATATCTTCTGAGGTTTCTTCTTAGCAGCAAATAAAAATGTGAAAGGAGGTTTTCTTTTACCTTTCTTAATCGCAAAGGAGCAGCTGTATCTAAAGTGCTAGAAAAGAGAGTGTATGGTTTCTGTTGCATCATCAAGTTTTTGTATTTAGGTTTATGTATATGGAGTTTACACAAGACTAGATAATGATCTGAGATATCATCGCTTTGCTGCAGGATTTTCAACACACGATTTTGACATCAATTCCATGTGACTGTACTAAATCTAGAGTACGATTTTCACAGTGAGTAGATCCTGATACGTGCTGTCTAACCCCAATAGAGTTTAAAATATCTAAGAAAGCAGGTCCTAACGCATATTTTCTTTATCAACATGAATATTAAAATCACCAACAGTTAAGACTTTATCTGCAGCCAGTACTCACTCAGTTAGAAAATCAGCAAACTCTTTAATAAAGTCTGTGTGGTGGCCTGTATACAGTAGCTAGTACAAACATCACAGGGGATTTATAACTATCACATGTTTCTCTAGATAATGTTAATTTAAATTAAATTGTTGAGGATCATGAACGCAGTAATCACCCGCGACTGGCAGCCGATTTCCTAATCAAGCACGTCCAATCAAATGGGGGGCAGGGGGGCAGACGGTGAACGAGCCAAGCGCCTCACCCTCACCCTCACTAGGGTTATATTCCCTAGGGTTCGAAGTCCGCCGTTCCCCCGGCTCGCTCCCCAGACAGCTCGCCAAATTTGCGCTATGTTTCATTTTATTTTATTACTAGGAAACGTGAACTCTTGAAATGCAAATATAGCCAAAATCACAGCATAGCCATTACATATGAAGGGAACGCTAATGGAAGCATTTTGCATTTGTTCTGTAACCCTAACAGTACAGCACATTTGTAGGAGGGGTTTTACCTGTTATGGGACTGTTATGATCACTGGCAGCCGCCCAGTGGAGCCTTACACTGCGGTCTTTCAGGTCAGTAAGTGTCAGTTGAACCGGTGGATCTGGGACATCTGTCTCACATTTAGGACACAAACACTGTCAACAAGGGATAGTTCACCCAAAAATTTTCTTTTTGTAACCTTCATGTCATTTTAAATCTGCACTGTATTAGTATCTTTCTTATTTTGAACATAAAAGAAGATACAGTGGGTAAGGAAAGTATTCAGACCCGCTTACATTTTTCATTCTTTGTTATATTGCAGCCATTTTCTAAAATCATTTAAGTTCTTAAAAAGAGTTTTTAAAAAAAGAAAAACTGAAATATCACATGGTCCTAAGCATTCAGACCCTTTGCTTAGTATTTAGTAGAAGCACACTTTTGATCGAATACAGCCATGAGTCTTTTTGGGAAAGATGCAAGTTTTTCACACCTG
>JAUMHI010000069.1:5139411-5157621 GCA_032359435.1 Enteromius unitaeniatus
AATACTGCCACATTCTGCTTTGCTTTTGTCCAGCCGTTCAAGAAACAAGAATGTGTCCTACGTCACCCAAAAGCAGCCTAACAGGTCTTCATTGATACAGTGATTACTAGGTTAGTTGTGAAAACATGTATAAACACATACTATATGCTACAATTCTTTTTGAACAGCTTGGGGTTGGTAAGAATATTTAAGAAATGAGTACTTTTATTCAGATCTTACCGACCCCAACCCTTTGAATAAAAAACAATGTTCTGTTTCATTTGCTTTAAATGCTATCATGTGTATGAGGTTCCTGTCACATACTTGGCTTGACCCTCAGGACCATGCGGGGTTTCTGAACAATTGTGCGTATCTTGGAAAAGGAGGCAAAACAGCAGTAGTCATCGTGGGTATCTTCCACCAATGTATTAGAGAAGTACAGATTCCCATTGAGGCCCATGGACACCCTCTCATTCTGCTCAATGTGTCGAAGATCTGAGAACAATACAGAGAGGAGGGTCAGATTAACATGAGAAACAGAACATCGGAGAGGGCAACCATCCAAACCGCCCAGAAACAGTCCCATCTGACAGACTGCACAGCAGATAACAGGCATCATGGGTAGAGCTTTGAATGCTCAGACATTCTTGTTCCTCTCAAGAAGTGTATGTGGCTCGACATGATTAAGCCGCCTCTTCAGCTCAAGAAGTGAAGACATGTACAATAATAACGCTCAGTGCTTTTTTAATCAACTGTCTTGCTTTCCAGGATAAATATCTAAAAACAAGGCACATTTACTTCAAAAGAAAATTTACATAGTAAGTCTTTCCTTCACAAAATGTTCATGAAATTTAGAGAGGTTTGTGCTTATGACACGGAAAACATATATATACTTGCCAATGGGGATTAAAAAATCAATTTAAACAGATAATTCAAGTATATTGTTATTGCCCTCAAATCTGATTATATTACATTAGATTACTCTGAAATCTAATATTTTTCTTCTCGAGTAAATACATCCTGCATGTTTTAAGGAAGTTTATATGTATTTATATATTTAAGAAAACAAAACATATATTTTTTTTCCTTTTCTTTTCTTGTCTAATAATTAACATAAAAATAATATAATTAAAGGGATGGTTTAACAGAAAAAAACACGGACAAAAGAAACGTTTTTCCAAACTTTTACAAATGTCCTTCTTTTACTGAACACAAAAGAAGATATTTCAAGACGGTTGGTGATCAAACCATTGCTGGCAGTGTTGCCAGGTCTGCATTTTTCCATGCGGAATTGGCCTACTGTTTCCTCTGGTTCTATTTCATGTCTGCGGTTTGAAGCAACCACAGTAAAATTATTTTTATTTTTTTTATTTTACCAGAGGAACCACCTCCAAACGTGATTTGGGTAGTTCAGTAGCAAATGGGTGACTTTTGCTGTGAAAACCTGGCTACCCTGGTACCCTGCTCCCAATTGACTTCCATTGTATTTTTATTTTTTTCTATACTGAGTGGCTACCAAAAACTGTTTGGCTACCAACATTCTTCATAATACTACATGTCATCTCACAACACAGGTTTGGAACAACTTGAGGGTGAATAATTGATGAAGGAATTAAATTATTTGGATGAACTATGCCTTTAATAATAATAAATTCAAAAAACATTTTCTCACTTTAGAATTTTGCATATTATTGGATCTGTATGCATATTAGACATTTTTAAATTACATTTACTTAAGTTTTGTTCTGTTTTCAGACATGAGCATTTGAGATGGACTGATTTATTGCTTTAGTGACTTGAAAGAAAGAATCAAATTCTTTAAATGTCACGTATTCCCAGCCTTCTTTACAAACTACAACATGTAACGTTTATCATCAAAAGCCTGTTATTAGCGGAGGCGTCAAAACTCCAGTTTGGCGCCAGCAAAGATAGTTTTATACAGCTGGCTGAAATATATGCATGCATCTGATTATCCATTAAGCCAAAAACAAGATGACTGACACATCACAATAATATTTGCGGTAGAAGCTGTGGAAATCTGAAACAGTTTTTTTACGTATATTTCAGTAACTTTTTTTAATGGTTTCAATTTAGTTTTGGTTAACCATAATAACCCAGATGTAACATTCACTGCATTAAAATGATCTGCTTAGATCCCTCTGTTTGGCAAAGTTATGTGCAGGAAACTGATTTAAAGTGTCTTGAACTACCATTGGTCATCCAGTACAGCTGCCAAGGTGGAGTTCCTTGTGGTGGGTTACACTCCAAAACCACCGAATCGCCCTCTGTGACCACCACTGGCTCTGTCTTCTCCTTGGGAAACTTGGATACAACTATGAGCAAGAACAAAACACAATAAACTTCATAGCAGTCACTTTCTTACTAAAGTGTAGCCTACCAGTGAAACTGTTAGTATAGTAAGACACTATAAAGACCAGTTGAGCAGCATCATGTCAGATGAGCTTAAGGGCTTACATGTTATATGCAAATTTCTTGGAAGAGATCTTAGGAAATTCTCAACACTAGAACGTCTAGAATTCATGCAGAATGCATTTCATGATCAGCAGCCAACATATGCAATGTGACTTACTGGGAACAATAAATTCTGTTTCCTCTGATATTGCAGTTCCAAGCTTGTTTGAGGCATAACATCTGTACTTTCCCTGGTATTTCACTTTCTCTTTAGTGTTGGGTATCACAAAGGTCCCACTACTTTCTTCTTTAATGAGCCGAGGGTCTTTATGCGGGTCAAAATCCTTTCCATCTTTCGTCCAGCGGTACCTGTTCAATTAAAATCACAGGCACCTATTAGACATCCACATAAAAAAGAATAGAATAAAAGTAATAGAAATATTTCATGGATGTTAAAGGATCTTCATGGAACCATCATTTTTTTTTTTTTTTTAATATTAACTATTTTTGAGAGAGTATGGTTGGCGCTTCTTCTTTATCTTCTTCTTCTTCTTCGGTATCTTCTTCTTTTTTCTTCTACTTTTAAGTTTACTGTGTTTCAACTCTCTTTCTGCACACTTCCTCTCACCAAATACATAAATTGTAGTATATCCATGAAACAATGTGTTTCTGTAAACTTGTGTTTCTTTTCTTTTTTTTACATGACATGGCTAAGCTCCAAAAGTTGATTTGGATGCTTTTTCCTGAGATCTCACTCACGTAGGCCTTGGGTTGCCTTTGGCTTCACACTTGAACAGGAAGTTCTCATCATATGGCAGGGCAAGGAGAGAGCCTGAGGTCTGATTGGTGATGGTCGGCAGCTGCTCCACTGCAGGAAACATCACAGCATAAAAGAACTGTTGAGATGGTTGTCTGTGCTAAAAGGGATATGTGTTTCTGGAAGAGTTTACTGGATAATAACAACATGTAATAATTAACATAGCCTCCAGTTGTAGCCTTGCATTTGATAAGAACAAACACCTGAGAGAAATTTAACTGTCCTTGTACTTACCGTGAGGAGGGAAATAAAGACCAGCGGCAGTGGAAAAGAAGGCCGACAGGAGCCCGACAATAAGGCTCCTGAGCCCCCTCATCCCAGTCAGCAGATAGGGACAAAGGTGAAGGAAATGCAGAAAATGCTCTCACAAAGTTGGCTTTTTAGCAAGAGCTCTTCACTGACTCCTCCAAGGAAAAGATCTAAAAAGACATAAAAGAGTACAAGAGTAAGAACAGAGAACAAATTGTATTAAATCCGTTTACAGCAAAACTGAGAGGGGATTTGAAAAGCTGTTCGCTTTGAACCGGTAGTCTTAGGTGTTTTCGGATTTATAGCAGATGAAATGCATTTAAAACATTTTCACCTCAAGCAAAAGCAAGATTATATTGATGCAAATCATCAACGCAGTCTCCAATAAAACAAGAACTGGGTCAGTGATGTGACACTGTTTCCCCCTAGCTATTAAATACATTAAACTTGCAATTCATATATACAGTGACTTGAGTATACCTTTTCTATGAAGAATGTTTTTTCATTTCTACATTAAAACTGATTTTGGTATTTCAGGCAAAAACTGCATCACTGTTAATCACTGCTATTTATAAATATTTAAATGCATTTGTCTGCAAAATCATGCAATATCAAGTCATGTGGTGCAAAAACGATGCACAAACCTACTGGGAGGAAACAATATCAAACGGATTCATTCAGATCCTCATTACTCATTAGTGTCAATATGTTAAATATTTGACCTTTTTAGGACAGGATGAGGTTAGTTCAGGTTATAAAATGTCATGTGGTGCAGACAGTCACTTTCTCCATTTCTAAATGAATCAGTCTATTGAACGACTCGGCTAACTCAGTGACTCACTCATGACTGACTCACTCAAGACAGTTACTTGCTTCCAGCTACTCTAGTCTGTTTTTATTTTATTGTTTAGCATTTCACATATACATATTGAATTCAACAGTCTGTGCAAATGTACCTAAAAACAATTCAGATGCAACTTCTATTGTACTTGGGCAGTGCAAAAATGAATTGAAAAATGAAGCTGATACTGTTTGACTGGTAACAGCTCTGTAATGCTTTAGTATTAAAATTTAACTTACTGATTGTTTATTAACTTTAACATTGAAAAAATATATAATAAAGTTAGAAAAATACCTTTATAGAGGTAAAAAATGCCCCTGATAATCCATTAAAGGTTGCAAATATTAGGCTTTAAAGTTATTTTACTGCTGTTAACCAGCAATTACGCAAGCTTTGCATGTCAGCACTCCATGACATGTCTAAACTAGCCAAGGTACAAGCTCAAAAACAGACTCAACAAAGTATTGCCTAATTGTCATCATTCGCAACCTCCCATAAATAATTTATTTATAGTCGCATGTAATTAATGTGAAGATATGGTAGATAGTTTAATATGCACAGCTTCAAAAAAAGAAAACGCTTTTAGCATGTGCCAAGTCCAGACAGAAAGGTTGCAAGGCTAAAATGAAAGCCGTCAGCTGAGAAAAGAATTTGACGTTATTTATTTCGCTGACTGGTGTGCGTTGTTTGCCTTCACGCCTCTGTGAAGGCTGATGAACCGTGAGCGCGCTTGTGCTGCAGGCTCATTCCACACATAATCGTTTACACTCACAAGCTGCAAAGAGTCAAGCCGCCTTCACAAATTACCAGCATCAACCTCAGATTAACTCTCCTCATCCAGGAGTGGCCAGAGGTGACAGATTGTCTCACTCCCGCCCCTGGCTCATAATTTGGAGGCTGGGTGGATTAGTCTTCTCCTGTGTCATGAAGAGCGATCAGAACAACTGGATGGACTCGAGGAATCAGAACACTAATTGCATTGACAACTGTGATGCACTGAAATGCTGAGATTTTGCACAAGAGGAAAATGTGTCTTCAGAATGATAGCGGTACTGTTGAAAAATTAAAAAGAGACAAGCGAAACGATGTAAAACTGTGATGATTGATATCGAGATGAATGAGAATGATCCATCTGGAGCATGTTTACATAGAAAAAAAGTTACTAAAAATGCAGAGAGACTAGGTACTGTGTGAATAGCCCTTATAAACTCAGTTAAATATTTATAAAATACTGTAATGAATTACTATGCTGTAATAAGCATTTGTAATTCATACTAATGTAGTTAAAAAAGTAGCAATTGTATGATTTTTTAGTAACTTTCATGAATGAAAAGATATTATTTGGAATACAAATAACAGGTTGAAGGATTTGAATACGGTCAGAAAGGACCCACTATGGCTCCAAAATGCCTCTAAAATTATTTCATAATTGACAGATTAAACATATGCAGTAATTAATGAAATTTGGATGTAAAGGATAAAGACGCGGAACAGGGAGACTCAGTTGTAAATAGGATTATATTGGTATATTACATTTCCTGAGATGTTTTGAAAAAGTACTTTACAAGCAGATTTTGGAAAGCTATATACATTTATTTTTTTTGACAGAGAGAGAAAGAGAGAGAGATGAATTATGTGCATCATTACTTGTCTTCAGTGTCACATGATCCATCAGAATCATTCTAATGTGCTGAAAACAGTTGAACTGCTTAATATTTAGGTGGAAACTGTTTACATCAACAAGTATTGTTGAACGGTATACTTGGGTGTTGCTGAAAATATATGTATTGCTATAATTAAAAGTATTTACATCTGCAAGTGCCTTAATATTTAAATAATTTAGTCAAAACAAAATTATTTTGTACAATAGAAATGTGATATATTGATCATCCGAGAAAAAAAAAAAAAAAACTTTAAATAATATTCTCAATATATTTGAAGAACCTCAAATGTTGTAGCTTGTCAACTGACTCTGTATCTTAAAGATTGACTCACAAGTGCCTGATGCTTCTCAAAACAGCATGGAGTAAACTTCTGACACCATTCGCAAACACAAAACCTTGGAGATCTTTAATTCTGGCAAATTATTCTCTAAAACTAGCAGAAGCGCAACTGAACCAAATACATCCACTTCAACACTGTAATTATTTACAGATCTATTTCAAATGAACACATTAAAAACAACATGCAATAAGTTAATCAAACAATGAGCCTGAGAGGACAAACTCACACTTCATACTTCATCCATTAATCTAGAGGATGAATACAGAAAGATACCACAGCCTAACATCAGAGAAAAGTGCTGAGGCTCACAGGTACACCTTTCCCATTTGCTCCACTGTCACAGCACACTTTAACCACTGAACAAACAGCCAACTAAACAGAACAAGGAAACTCTGCTTACTTACAATTACACACTCACACACATGCAGTCAAGACAGTAATTCCCAGAGGAGGATAGTATTAAACAGCATTCAGACTGAGCATCCAAACTCTCAGCATGCTCTTCAAATTCCTATAGAGAGAGAGAGAGAGCAAGAGAGAGAGAGTCCGAAGACATGCAAAGCACTAAAGGGGATCCAGTGAGGAGACAGATGTCAGCAAAGCCTCTCGCCGGGATAGGACGCTCGCTAAACCTTTGACAAAGATTCAAATAAAGCCTGATCCGCCGAGCCATTCACAAACCATTAAAGAATAGTCCAGAAAGTGCTGGAATTCCTGCCTGAAAAACTTCATCAGAACAACCTTGACATGAAAACACAGACTTTGCCACTGAGCTACCTGACTGATAAAACAAACCTTGAAATCCTTTTATCCTCCTATCATTCGTAAACAGGAAAGTGTGGTTTGATGAGCAGTCAAGTAGAAAACTTTGATTAGTGATAGTAGCATGCAGTGTGTCAACAGCGAAAATCCTCTTAGTATAATGAAGACTATTGTCTTAATTCCTAATGCTGTCTTATAGGGTCGGCAAAGGCATGTTGATTGCTTTGTGCCGAGACACAACACACAATTTCTTGCTGATAAAACACAGCTTGTGTTGAAATCATAATCATGTAAGGCAATTTTTATGTTTATGCTCAATTTGAAGACTAGCGAGTGGAGTATAGGGATTTTTTTGTGTTTTTTGTTTCATTTTGTGGTCTGCTTGACCTGCCTATTGTACTTAATGGTTTCTACCACCATATGGCATGTAGAAAGTACAAACAAAGGATTAATAACAGAGTGAAGGACACACTCACTTTACAGTATGAATTGGTACAGCTGAACATACAGAATGCATGATCCCAAACTGGGACATATATGCAAAAAGCAAGCAAAGTATAGACAGTGGACATAAAGTTGTATTCTTTTTGCATATAATGTCTACGCCGCAATGTAAACATAACATATAATGCACTTTACAACTTACGATGCTGACATACTGTAAGCTGTTTGAATAACAAGGAGGGGAAACGATTGTCTGCTATTGCTTTTATACTGCAGTTCAATAAACAAAAAGTTGATATAAAGTAGCCTAACTTATGCTTTAGATACAAAATTGCCAGTTTTACTGTAAATAGAGCAACAGTGGAAACGTAGCATAGTTGCATAGTAGCAGTGTTTATTTTCTAAATGAGTCAGTGTTCTTTAACAAATCCGTTACTTAAACAATACTTTTAAAAATATGTATAATCAACAAAGACACATTCATTTGATCAAAAGTGACAGTGATGACTATTCAATGAATGCTCAAATCAAATAATCAATCGATCAATCAATCCATGAATGGTAACACTTTATTATAAGGCTACACCTATTAGTTGCTTATTAACATGCATACTACCAGAATATTAGGTAGGATTACGTATGTAGAATAAGGCATTAATATGTGCTTAATGAGCACTAATAAAAAGCTAATAGTCTAGTAATAGATAGATAGAACTAATCTAATTTAACCTCAAACCGTTATGAGGTTTATAGATGTTGCCTTCAACATGACATCATTTAATGATTAGCAGATGCTCAAGATCGTTACATAATGGAGTCATATGTTCCTAAATTAAGCCATGTCCCTCATTAAGCGGCCAGAAAGTGTACACTGCCCCCGAATTCTACAGGTTTGTCAACTTCAACATGTTCATAGCATGCCAGTGTCACTGCAAACAAAACACAGCCTGCTGTGACAGCTGCCTTTTGACCTTTGTTCTAGAGCAAACATGCTCATTAATTCATCATTATTCACGTTACCACAAACTCAACTCTTTATGATTCCACCGGAGGTTTTACGACATAGTTAAGATATTTAGAAAGCACTAACAAAGCTTTAAAAATACCAGAGAGGAAGTAAAGACAATGCAAGTGGACTAGAAAGAAAATTAATAAGCCCTGACACAGATACATTCATTCATGCTAGATGCCACAGCATCAAAAAGACCTGTAATTAGAAGCATGCATCCACAGATGACCTGTGTGTAACTTTTACAATCGCAGTGTTGGAGTTACATTAGGACACCTGTCACATATGAAACCATTTATGTGAGATACGTCATTTTGTGGTTATTTGTGTTGGCTGGTTTCGCATGTGAAAACATTGAGGGTTTTGGACGTGTCACAACTCATACACACATTCCCACTCTCTCACCAATTGCTCACAAATATACAATATATGAACAAGCTACAATTCAAAAAGTATACTACTGTTTAAAATTGGGGGCAGTTTTATTTTTAGTTTTAAAGTTTGCTCACCAAGGTTGCATTTATTTGATCAAAAACACAGTAACAACAGTAAGAATGTGACATATTGTTACAATTTAAAATAACTGTTTTCAATTTGAACATATTTTAAAAGTGAAATTTATGATTATTCCAGTCTTCGCTGTCACATGATCCTTCAGAAATCATTCTAACATGCTTCTTTGCTGCTCAAAAAACATGAATAAACAGCTCAACAGAACAGATTTTATTTGAACTAGAAATCTTTTGTAACATTATAAAAGTCTTTACTATATAGTGTTACAGTATATAATACTGTAACATTTCCCTCGATGTAAAACCTTTATGTTACGTATTCAAATACTTTTGAGGCTACTGGATGCACTCAAATGCAAACAAATCAAAACTAATTATCAGAGCTTACAGATACTGTCATTAAACTTCAAAGCAGATCAGTCACGAATCCTGCAGGCAGCTCAAAATCTAAAAACGTTCCTTCTGAGACAGAACGGTGCTGAAACACACGTGTGTATGTGCATGTAACATGCGATTTACATGTTGAAACATGCAAATGACTTCTATGTCAGCTTCCAAGCATTTTTCAGTTTATAGTTTTTACATTCTTTCCCCCATTAGTGCAATCAGAATATGTTTGTTTGCAACTAAAATTCCACGTTTTATAGCATGCTCATCATAAAGGAAGAAATTACCCCAAAAGACACACTTTCTGTATAGTAAGCAGTATAATACAGTAAAATAACAGTTCCACCAAATGCTTAAGATGCAAAGCAGACAGATCCAGTTACCTTTGGATATCCTCGTTCTCTCAGACGCTATTGTCCTTCTGACCTGCACCAATACAGTCAGACCAAACAAGCATGAACTCCTCTCTCTGGAGCACAAACACTCATGTACATTACAACAAACCTCTGACAGCTCACGGGAAGCTAGAACCAGTAATACCAGAAGAAGGGAGGTGACTCCAAGGCTAAACAAACACAGAGGCATTGCAAGTCAATGGGAAGCGTGTGGCTACCTATCCTGTTCTAGAAAGCCCATTTCAAAAGAATACCATTGAATTTCGATAAGCTATAGTGGCTTACATAATGGGAAAGTATTTGGACAACAAGTCCATTTAATTCATTTTAATTCAGTCTGACATGACCAATGATATTTTATACAAAGACATTAATGTCTTTCTTCATCTTATAATGGAGTTAATGTTTTAAATGTCGGGACAGGAGACCAAACATCCCAGTTTCATGAGGCGTATCCCATTATCCAGTCAATTCGCTAAATCCATTCATTATTAAACATTTTCCAGATGTTAGGCTCACTTACTTGCTGTCCTTGTACATGTAATAATATTGAAGAGAACATAGCAAAGAAATGAATAAAAATAAGTAATTATTTTAATTATTATAAACAGAAGTTACAGAAAAATAATTAGCTATTTTTAACTAAAATTTCATATATTAAAAGATAATAATAATAATTAATATTTAATAATGTATTTATTTTTATATCTAATAATTAAATAATAATAATAATACATTGAAATATTTTTTTTCTTTTTTATTATTATATTGGGAAATAATTATAATAAGTAAAGAAAAAAAAACATTGGTTGGAACCTGCATTATTCACAGAATGCATCTTAAGCATAGGAATGAAAAAACAAACTGCAGATGCCTACATGGTTGAGTGCCGTTTCTTCATACTCATAAACCATGAACAAAACAATGCCAGATAACAGAAGACATGAGACATGATCTTACAGTAATTTAAGGTTCACTTAGATGATAAACACAGCTTGTCATTATCAGAGTGTTTCGCAGTCAGAACATTTAACAGAACTTAAAATGTTTAGAAGCCATTTGCAAATGCATTTATAAAATGTACTATTTTTTATTCAATCTATGTACCTGCAATTGAATAAACATCAACTTCCTATATTACAACTGCAAACAGATATTAAATTAAAATGCAATCAACAGAATATGAATGTAATAATTATATAGACATTTTCAGGACTTTTTCTACATTAATGTTGTTGTAATATCTTTATTTGTCCCTTTACAGGGCAATGTATGCAGCATCAAACCTCACAAAATATACAAGTTTTATAAAAAAAGACACAACTTAGACATAGTATAGACATATTACACAAAAAGACATATTCAAATTCCACTGAACACCTTTATCTTTGTGTTTTAAAGAAGTATTTACACTCAAAGTAACATCTTCTAAATACCATTTAGTATTGTGCTTTTCACCAATTCATGTCCAATTTTAATTTGCAAACTAAAGCAAACCCTTTTGAAAACTGCTACATTACAGTTCCAACAGCACAATTAAAACTGCCTCCAATGCTCTGTATTACTTTGCTATATTAACTCATGTGTTATATTTCCCGATTGGCCAGACTTGCTGCCATTTGAGCACATCTTTCCATTCGCATACAGTTTAGTCAACACAGCATTTTTAATGCTAACTGCAAAATTCTGTAAAAAAGCATTTCTATCAGCAAGCAGTCATTTAGAACGGCAGGATGGGGAGAGAAACGACGGGGGCGAGAAAGAAGGAGAGCGGAGGGGAAGGAGCTCTTAATCTGTGCCTAACAGCAACGCAGTGAAAGTTGAGAAGTATCTGGGACAGACAGGAAGAGAGTGACGGAACCTCCCATTCATCTTGCTACCATTCAGAAACATCCTGGGCTGTCAGCACTCCTGCACAGCACCTTGTCTGCTTTAATCATTTCAATAACACACAGACAGAGAGGAGAAGTCTCTCTTATGCAAGTACTGCCATATTTCCATACTATTGTACGCAAGTCCACATTAAGATGCAGAGATATTGTAATCTCAGTCTTGGTTTATCGAAAAAAAGACCTAAAAATGAGATACTACCCTGAGGTAGGGCAAAGATTAGTCTGATTTTATTCATAAGTTAAATCATGTTAGTTTATGAAATGTGTGGTAATATAAAATCCTTACTGCAAAATACATGTATTACATTGATATTATACAGTAGATCTTTCCCAAAAGCACAAAATGGCAAAACGGTTTGCTTTAAGATATTTGGATGAACTAACTTGGATGAAAAATAGCCTATTTTCTTAGCATAGGTGCTATTTAAGTGAAAATAGTTTTTTTTTGTGATATGCTATCTACACTAAGTGCAAATTTTTCATTTTAATTCAAATTATTAAATGGATGCTACCTTATTGAGACAATAAAGCCCTCCTTACACCTACCCTAACCCTACCCGTTACTTTATTTCCTTTATTTTTACTGAAAATAAATGCTTTTATGATATGATTTGAAATTTGAGAAAAAAAAATCACCAAAAAGACAGATTCTGACCCAGGTTGATTGCATCAAAATGAGCACAACACACATTTTACCATCTACACCACAGGAGTTGATGACAAGTGACCTTCTTTTGTAATGTTTACTAGCCCAATCATACGCTGGTGGGCAGAGTTAGTGTAAATAGCCTCTGCCAACAAGGTGGGCTGTTTGCACTTAGTGTAAATAGACACTCAGTTGAAGGCATAGTTCAAACTTTTAATTCCATTGCATTTGAACAAAATATGAGTCTGTAATACATAAAAATGCTTTTTGCTTTGAAAGTCTCTCACATCAAAATACACCAACATATTTGTTTAGAACTGATTTAGACTGTTTTTGCTTTTAAATGATAGATTTTTGCACATTTCTGATGTTCAGATGCTTTTCTACTAATTCAATTGACTTTTTTAATGGAGAAAGCGATATTATGAAAAAACATAATTTTTTTTCTACTTCACAAGATGTTAATTGAGAGACTGGAGTGGTGTGGATTACTTGTGGATTATTGTGTTCATCAGCTGTTTTGTCACTATCATTCTGACGGCACCTATTCACTGCAGACCATCCATTTATAAACAAGCGATGCTAAATTTCTCCCATGAAGAAACAAACTCATCTACATTTTGGCCTACATTTTCATTACATTTGCATTTTTCGGCGAACTATCCATGTAAAAATCAACAACACTTCATTTAATGATCACGTTCCTGAGGATACTTCCAGATATAATATTTCACAATTTGATTTGAACTATTTCCAAATATAATTAGCATCAGATGTAGTGCTATGCAAAGTTATCATATTAAATACATAGATAGATAAACAGAATAAGACTACGGTTTTCATTTACTACTAGTAGCTTCTTAAAAAACAATAAGCATGAGAAGGAATCACAAGAAAGAAACTTAAATAATGGGCCAGATACTTTGATTTGATGACACACACACACACACACACACACACACGTTACTTAGAGACAAGAATGCAAACTTGAAAGCAGAAATGTCCGATCTGGCTTGAGGTTATGAAACCTAACCCTTTAAAAGAAACTCTTAGTTTTATTTCTTCATTTGATGGGTCTGCACTGTCTGTGTACACAAAACAAGACTATGAGTGAGAAATGAATATTTTGTCTGAATCAGGAGGCCAGAGACAGATCTCATAAACAGGTTGGCTTCAAATGTAAAGAAGTATGGGTGATAAGAACGGGCCTTTCATAGGATCCTCCAGGACTGAGTTCCAGTGAAGCTGTTCAGTGTTGTCAAACAGATGCTTAGGTACAGCTGTGTTTCAGATAAGAGCATTGTATGCATAGATAGAGGAGAAAAAGAACTTGATGGTCGTTTTCAACTCAACACTTCTTGTCCTGTGATGGAATTAAGATCATCGGCTGTAAAAATCTGGATTCCAGCATTCTGTCCCAACTTGCTGAGCATTTCATTGTTGATTTACCCCCAAACATTTTTTTATTATTATCTTCAACCAACCTGTTATGACAGAACCCCCGCAGCAGATAAACAGGAAACCACTGCCTATCAATCAAATTTCAAGTCAAGTCTCAAGAGTTAAAACCAGATGTGTCCCCACAACACTGAACGATAAATTCAGTACATAAAATATTTTAATATGGTAAGCATTATGCTTTAACCAGAGAAATAAAAAAAAATAAAATTGAAAGTTTAATTCAATGTGTTACTTGCCGTGTCTTTAAAATTATCACATTATTACACATTTAAATATTTCTGCTCTAATTAAATAATTATTTTATGAAATTATATCTTCAAACTTTTAGAATTGAAATAAGTAAAAAAAATCATTAAAATAATCATCATGTTTACATGCATATGCTAATTCTATAATTTGAAATGAATAAACAACTGTAATAATATAAATGCATTAACTGTACCACAATAACTATAAAATTCACCTTTTTGCAGTGTCATTCTAGTTTGGAATAGATATATAAATTGCTATATATAGTAACTTCATATAAATTCCAGAAATACCTTTGGTGTATTAAAAATATCTATAAAGATTATAAAATAATATATTATTGCAGCCCTTTCAACAACGAGTCTGATGTAGTTTCTCTGACTAGCCGGGAAGAGAAGCACATTGTGTGTTACAACCCTTTACTGTAAAGGGTTAATGCAGATTAACTACAAGATTAACATTTAGTGACTACTCTACTAAAAGCAACTAAACTAAACTAAAACCCCCTGCACCAATATAACCTTCAAGCACTTAAGAAATGCATTTTCTTGTCTCTGCTAAAAGTGTTTAGGTGCTTGTTTACCAGGGGCCACTAGGGCCAGTCTATGTCAGGGCCTTGTTGGCCACTGGCTGCCTGCACTAATGACTGTCTATGTGAGGAATTACACAATGTCATGACATGGGAACTCCTTGAAAATGTGTCAGGAACCAGCCGCATTAGCATTTTGGAAACACATGAATGAGTCGGTTTGTTCTAGTCTGGGTGGTTTGCTGAAAGACCCCATTAACAGCAGGTCTAGAAGGACTGCAGTGTGTCAGGTCAGACCCAAAGTGAACAGAGAGAGGGGAGAGAAAAGAAAGAAAACAAAGCAAGTAAGCAAGATGGATAGAGAAGGAGATGCCGATGAAGGTGTTAAGTTTAAACAATCCCTTAAAATAGAGCCATAAAAAATGAGTTGCCAAATCCCCATCTAGCTAGTACATCACAATATCAAACGTATAAAACACTGAATATTCTTCACTGTGTAAATTACATACATATTTCTTCTTATTAAAGTTACAAAAGTGATTTAGTCAAGAGCAGTGACAAATTTTCTCTCTTTTGTTATATGATGTGCTTTCTTTCTCAGCTGTATGCTTTCACTTATGTCTAAATTACAGGGTTTACAAGGATATTTGCAAAGTCTTTTTGACAAACACAGTGCACACATAGACCAAAATTAGTTCTTTTTTGCTGTTGGTTGCATTTCATCTATTCCTTTTTAAACTGCAGGTTAAGGTAAGGGCAATATATAAGAGCGCGAAAACATTTTTTTGTTTCGTGGCTGCTGTGGTTTTTGTGACCATGTAGCAAAGCAACGTCACCTGAGTGTTGAACCGCAGAAAAAATCAAGGTAGCCAAGATAATGAGATCACATGACCAATCATGCCAAGCAACATTCCAGATTACCTAATTAACTAATTCTTATTTTTATCAAAATATGTTCAGATTGAATGCAAGAATGCACACATAAATGTATGTAATATGGAGAAGAACAGATGAAAATGAACAAAACAGAACACAAGCAGCTTCAGTGTGAAGAGGCATCTGTTAGTAAACAAACTTCATGCGTCCAGGCCAGTAGACGTCATACTTCAAAACTTCTGAGATTAAAAAAAGCAAGCAAAATATAACTAAAACATACTGAATGAATGTCTAATTTAGGAAGGTAATTGTTATTATTATTATAAAATTATGCTTTATTCATTGAAATTTGTGTGAAAAGGAGTAAAAGTTTTAAAAGCAGAGATTTACTGCATCTAGTGTTCATTTCTTTTGGAAACTTCAGTGATATGTGCTTATTGGTACATATTTAGTTTTTTGCTAAAAAAGTACACCCAGGTACGTTTATGCCATGAGACTAGGTAGTAAATATGGTCGATAATTCTAAGATAGACCAAACCTGAGAAGTGTGGTGGGGTGTTCCAGTGAATTCAGTTCCCCTGTTTCTCCTTTACAGCGCATGCGCACCTTTGCGATGTTTCCAAGTCCGGTTTTTTTTGCGGTATTTTTAGGTAGCAATTGTGTGTTCGTTTTTTAATTTATTTGATGTAACAAATCTCCATTTTGCTTGTTTATGAACTGTAACATCATACAATACGATTAGACAGTAAAATTATAAATATTATATGCGCCCATTTCCATTTTATTGTGATTGTGTTAGTGTGTAACATGTGTGTAAGATGTGTGAAAACGTGTGTAAGATGTGTGAAAACCTACTCTTGTGTTAAGCTTTTTGATTTATATTAAAGATGTTTATGATCGAAAAGAACTCCTGCTCTCTCCGTGCCTTCCCTGAGCACACTCGTGACATAGTGTAGGTAGCAATTGTACATTCCTTTTTTTATTTAGCATGACAACCTTGAACTTCAGTACGATAATCATGACGTCATGATTTCGCCCCGTGAAGCAAGTCATCTGGTAGTTTTGCTGTCTTTTCACAAAGCACAAGGTTCAATTTGACCATGTTCATTAAATAATTTGTATTTATGTACTTGACGTCCTGTTTAATTGCTACACAGAGTCTAAATCTTGCCTGTTTATGAATTGCAACGTCATACAATACAATTAGACAGTAAAATTATAAATATTATGCACCCATTTCCATTTTATTGTTATTGATTGTGTTAGTGTAAGAGTAACAATCACAAATAAATTGTGTTGCACAAGTCTGTTTTATTATTTTAGTTATTTATATATACATGCATACAATTAATTTTTTTATTTTTATAATGTCATTGGCTAGTTATATCTAAACACTTAACTGCAGAACAGTGATTTTACTCTACGTGCCCCCCTGATTACAAGATCAAGAATGAACTTAATATTGAGAACGAACAACGCTCATTGTATCTAGTCAATTAATATTGCGGAGAAAATTACGTATTTGGCAGCATTTAGCTCAAAAAACCTCCCATCTCTATAACGGTGTAGGAAGCAATAATAACACGGAGTAGCGTGAGGAGCGCAAATAGCAGCACAAAAAATATAATCACCTCACGCACATGCAGAGCTTCTGTGTAGAAGAACACAATAAAACGATACAGGCCTATATAAAAGGAATAAAATATAAGGTCCTATATGAAATATATATCCCTTAAATAATTTTTTTTTAAAAAGAGTAAAAAAAATGTACTGTCTACACTGAGTTTTTATTTTTGTGACCGCGTTTTTTACAAGCACCATGTTTTCAGTTCAGGCCTAAATAAAAATAAATCCAAGCGCCTGAGCAACATTTGTTACTCATGCTGAATAGGCTTATGGTCTGTTTAATTTTCTAAATACATTAGTTTTGGCTAGACTTTTATAGTCTTTATAATGAATGCCATTAGTCTATAATTTGTGGTTTATTTTATAAATTTTTTTATATATATATATTTGTAGGCTACTATAGTTTTGTAGCTGCTTATAGGCTCTATTTTTTTTAGTATACCGTAAAAAAAAAATTTCTGTTCTGTCTAGCAAATTTTCTTTAATCATCCTGAAAACTTTTTTTTTTTTCTTTTGAAAAAAATTGTCATGTCGTGTCATGTAGGCTGGGCATATTATTGTTTTATTATTGTTGTGTTGTTGGAATTTGAAATGAAAAAGCTTTAATTGCGAGTCCTATCCTTAATGCATAGATTATTTTACACAGTTTTTGTCCAATTTTTCTAACTTTTCTAATCCAATTCTGAATGAATTAGGGCATTAAAAGCTCCATATAACTAAAAATTCAAAAGCTGTAACTCTCATAATCAACGAATCTCTCTACTACTCTGATGCTCCGCGACCCACCAGTTGAAGAAGCGTTGGTGTATGATATTATATATTATATTATACTTTATTAAGCATGTCAAAGTTAGAATTCGAAGTGAAATCTGACTCGAGCAAAATACAATTACAAATTGTATTGTGAATCTGGTGAAATTAACCTTTTGCATTGACTTGCTCCTCCTCGATTTTCTTTCTTAAGTTGCGCATGCGCTGTGAGAGGGAAACAGGGGAACTGAATTCACCGGAACAAGGGAACAGTGGAGAAATCCTCTGAATTAGCATGAGAATGAAGCTTAAACTTTAGTTCACCACTACACCTGGAATCTTCCTTTCATTTTGTCACAGAAACTTGCCT
>JAUMHI010000069.1:5184925-5221273 GCA_032359435.1 Enteromius unitaeniatus
ACCATGAAAATGATACTAAATATGGCTATGTTATGATTATGAATTCTGAATATACATATACTGCATTGTGCACATTCCTTTCCACACTTCTAAGCCACATTTCGTTGACCTGGTCTGTAAGCTCAGAGGGACAGAGAGCAGATGTTTCTCTCTCCAGATTGTTCCCACAGATTGGAGAAGTAAATTGTTTTATTTTTTTGTTATTTTGGGGTTATACCTCGAGAAGTTCTCAGAGTTTTGTGTCACAGGGAAATCAAGGCATTCTTACAGTATCTCGTACCCCAGAATCAGCTGGAAAAGATACAAACAGTATCCCCGCCCGAAAACATTTGATTTTCCATCATCTCCTCATCCCAGTCCTTCTCTGGAGTTTTAGGTGAGTATGATGTGTTCATGACTAGTATTTCAACCATCTTTTTCTATTGAACCGCAGAAATGCTGTGCCTTATTTATCTAAATGGTCTAAATGCTGTGGAACCCGATGCCTAATCCATGTGGTCTGCAGATGCGCTGAACATTCCTTAAAGATTAATACTTTAAAACATTCTTCAGACCTTCATTTATAACATAAACACCGGACTGACACGTACAAACAATATATTTCCTCGTTACGGATCATATAAGATGGCACCCCGGATATGGACATATGGAAATCATTTATTATTTTTTATGAGGTCAAAGGTGAAGGCAGTAAATCTTTTTGTCACAAGCTCCCGGGTATATTCTCTCATGAACTGCTGCCTCATACCCCTGGTGAGATCGATCGAACAACTTGGCCATCTCCTGGCAAGAAGCTTCAAAAGTCGCACAGCAGGGAGCCCGGGAATTCCATACGGCAATTCCCCATTCGTGGGAACGTCCAAAAGTGCGAGCAGGTAAGCGACACTCGCCTCATCTATGGCACAACGTCGCGGTTGTAGGGAGAAGAAAGGCTTGACAGGTATTCGGTTCGCCATCGTAGACCGGTGGATTGTTAGCATGAGCTCGGGCTTGGGAGGGACGCCAGCGCAGAAAACGGGAGTTCGGTTGGTGGCCTCCCGCTGAAGTTCATCTATCTGCCTTAGGAGCTTGGTGACCCGGGCACTCAAAACATCTGAGGTAAATTCCCCTGAGTGCACAGATTTGTGTAGGAAACAAACTTGAGGAGATAACGAGAAGAATGAGAAACGTGTGAGAGCAGGAGAGCTAGCGATCAGGAATCAAGGAGGGGCGGAGACAGAGCAAAGTAATGAAGACAACACGCACATGGAGAGCTGTTCTCTGCTGTCTCCAGTGTTTGTGTTTGGGTGCGTGGCTTTGTTGTGACAGCTGATCATCACAGAGGCCCAACATTATCTTTATTAACAAAGTGCATATTGGAAGTCTAAACAAAAATATTCTCACCTAAAACTATATTCTGTTGCTCAAAACGGTATTATTTTTAACTTTAAGGTGTATTTGGGCATCTGCCATGACATCCACTGTGAGAAAAACCATAAGCGCAGTGATACAAATGGTAAAACTGTTGGAGTTCTGTTTTCATTAGAAAATCACACTCAGGCAACTGTCAGGCAATCAGATTTGAGGATCAGAGAGATATCAGAGATCTGATAATGTATGTCTAAAATATTCCAACTAATAATATATGATCTGTGTCACAAAAAAGGCTTATATCAATTGTATTTCCAGGATGTTTCTCACCTGATGTTAAAATGTAACAGAACAAACTTGCATTATCACAGCAGAATTACTGTTTTTGGAAAGCTTTCCAGAGGAGTCTACTCACCGCTGTACAAGAAAATGATAAATCTAATTTATAGAAACAGCTGCAATACAGTATATTCTTTTTTATACAAGCCTCAAGCTCCTCAACTTTTGCTCCAGTATCACAACCTTGCAGCTCTCCATGAGCCTGGGGGTCATTTAATATGGAGATTATTCACGTAATTAAGCTAGACTAGAATTGTGTGTATCGGGTTACTCAAAGTTGCATCACGCTAAAATTGCAGGCGATAGACTTTTGCACCAGACAATACACAATTTCCAGCTGTGAATGCTTTTATGAAACAAAAACTCCAAAGCAAGATTCAGCTTCAGTAAATGCAGTCTGTGAGGCCTGTTATTGTTGCAGCACATTAGCATATTGATCCTATGGTCTCAACACTTTGCGCTCTACAGCCTCATTGTTTCGCTGTTTAGAAATGCAACCACAAACATCCTGCCTCAGCACCAAAGCAGAGAAAAGAGCAGTCTGGTGAAAATAAGTGCTGAAATATTTATTCGAGATGCATATTCAGCTTTTTGACCACAATTTGACTGTGATCCATCTCCATGAGCAGGCGGATTAATAATTGAGCCCCAGTTAAACAACTGACAAATGAGATGGCCATGTGAACAAGGAAAGAAATTATGGAGGATGAGGTGAGACAAGAGAAAGAGAAAAGCTGGCTTGAAAACATGAGGAACATGACTGCCAAAATTAGTTGCATCCAAACCAAACCAGCATTTATACCACCAAAATGTGTTTTCACACTTTTTTAATGTAACACAGAAGCACAGGAAACAATGAATCAGCTAGATAATTTCTGTTGGTCTTATCACCCATATTGATTTTGTGCTGTTCAGCAGTGACTCAAATGAAAAACTCATGTTGCAATTTAAGGCTAATTTTTTTATTTATTTATGTTTTTTTTTTTTTACAAAAACTTGTGTTACATGTGTTATATATTCTATTAATTTACCCAAATAAGAATGAGTGTCATATTTTTAACACTGTGCTGCATAACATATATTACATTTAAAGGAGTCATACAAAGGCAATTTTCCACAAGCTAATTTGATTCTTTAGGGTCTTAATGAAAGGTTTGTAATATAGTTTGTTTTAAAATTTCTCAAAGATAGTGAAAAAAACCCACTAATGTTACCCTGCCCTTTTGAAATCACTCTTTTCTGTGTACTTCCCCTTTAAATTTGTTTAGCCGTATTCATAGTGAAACTTGCTAATTAGCACATTATTTGGAAAGGCGATTTGCAAAGATTCATTAAAAGACATTATACTCACTGCTTCTGTAGGTGAGGCTGGATTGTAAATGATTTGCACGAACATAAACGCATTTCAGTTGATCAAGGGTGCGTTTCCCCTTCATTAATACATTCTACAACAAAACACCTAAATTGCTTAGGAGTCTTGCTTGTCTCTGCGTCTCGGACAGACTGCTGTCAATCAACTATTGTGGGAGTTTCCTCTGTTGGTGTGACGCTACACCGACATGCATTTGAGAATGGCTTGAAATCTACTGGTGGATCTTTATCACTGTAGGGTGGTTGTGTACACACCCTCACAACACACCTCCAAACTGCTTGTAAAATTGCATGTAGCACCAGATGACCCCTTTAAAAAGGTTTACATATAGCTCACAAGACAAGATAATAGCAGAATTTCTAAAAAATAGTTTTTCAGCATATTTTCCAGCAGTGACTGTATGATTCAGAGATCCATATTTTCACATTGACAACAACTGAGAGATTCATACGCATCTATTACAAAAGGTTTAAACATTCACTGATGCTTCAGAAGGAAACACAATAAAGGAGGTAAGAACTGAGTGGTGAAAACATCTAAACATAATGAAGTATTTTTAGTTTGCACTGCCTATTTAAAAGCTAAAAAAGATACATTTCCAAGTCAAAATAAGTCAAAATTTATGCTGATCTTCAAATTTAAAAAAAATCACCCTCCACCTTTTAATGCATCTATATATAAACGTTATTACTGTTATGTATTTTAAAATGTAATTTTATATCATGATGGCACAGCTATATTTTCAGCATCATTACTTCAGAGTTGAATATCACACAATCCTTCAGAAATAACCAATATGGTCATATTATTTAAGAAACATTTCCAATTATAATTGTGAAAACAGCTGTGCTGCTCAATACTTTTTGGGAAACCATTATACATTTTTTTGATAAATATAAAGAACAGCATTCATTTAATGAATTTTTTTCTGCAATTAGTAATCTAACAATGATGCAAATGTCTGCCTTATTTTGTTTCACCGTTGTTTTACTTTGTAAAACACTGCAGCAAATAATGGTAAAAAACACTTCTGGTCTCTTGTCTTTTGTGACAAAACCATGCCACCAGGTCGGACTTAAACAGTGTTTGGAGAAAAGATTTCAATTAAGAGTGGTTTGATTAAATCTCAATTTACTGGAGTCAACGGAGCTTTGCCTGACTCCCACTCATGTTGTGCTGTGAATCTCAAGGCCAGATTGACATTTGGAAGTGTTTAGACCCGCCACCTGCTCCCGTCTCATTTCCCTCCCCATAACGGGAACGCAGGCACAGACGGAGCCGCGGTCTGTCTGGGATAAGTTATCGCTGTCATGTGCCTCCGAGGACCACGTGGTCCGATTGTCATCCCACATTCCACCAACTCCACAGACCAACCCAATAAGGATTTATGTCTAGGATGCTGTCCTCTCATTAAGTCCACCATGGACTCTCTTGGAGAAGGTAAATTCAACCTGCTCAGGCGTAATAGACCCCTCCACCATTGCACAGCAGTACGCAATGAGCGGCAGAGAGGGCCATTAGTCTTATGTGGCCCGACTAGCAGCAGGCAGGATAATGAACTAAGGAGAGGGTTAGGGCACCCAGAGGAAATAAGGCTCACACTGCAGAGATAAATTCACCATAAGAGACAAATTCTGTGAAGAGCATGGGCCGCAAACTGACAAGGAGGGATATAAAAAAGTTTTTAGTGCTTATTGAGTGGATATATATTTTCATGTATTTATTTATTTGTTTACTTATTCCTTCATTTACGAGAATTTCAGATGCTTTACCAGGGAAAAATCCTCGTCTTGAGAGCATATTTTCATTAAAGAGTGTAGCCTCAAGGCAAGGAAAAGCAAAATGCTGTGACTGGAGTTTTAAATTGCAACATATCTACAGTGTGTAAAGTGTCTTGCTCGGTTTGTTTACGAATGTGCATTATATCACCACTTAAAGCCAAAAGTTGTACCTATGAGTTTTTTACGCTTTTGGGAATGTTATTAAATTGCTGTCATTTTTAATAAGGTGGGATGTGATATGGGGGTGCTCATCCGGCTTCATCAGATTGAATGCATATTACATCCTGAGAAAATGAGCTATATCTTTTCGAGTCAAAATAAAGAACAGTGATAAAGCAAGACACTGGAATTAAGGAATTTATTCAAACTGTACTAAATATGATGCATTTCCATTAGACAAAGGTGTCTGTGGAAGGAATATGACTACAGTCAAACAACAATTCAAAACACAAATGACCATTTTCAAAATACACATTCGCCCTCGGTGAGTACAAATAGATAGTTGTGGGCTCTGTGAGTAATCATCCTTCTATGGTCATCACCTCAGAAAATAATAACAAAAATGAGATGTATGGTCAGTGTTGCTCGTTGATGGCCTTGCGTGCATTTCCTTTAGTTATGCTGAGTAAGCTTTGGCTGGAGCGAGGAGGTTTTTCTCTGTGCCTTCCAAACTGGATGAAGACCAAGTCCCTGTCTGCGTTTGTTTTTGTCACCCTGTTCTTTATGCCAGATGGTTTGACAGTCTTGCCAGGAGCTGTTATTGCCTTCATAGATATGCTTCTCTTGACAGCACGTAAGTAAACTTAAGCTAAAGGCAAGAGAGGGTAATTACACATAGACTAAGCCGAGCTCCATTCCAGTGATTATGGCACTTGGCACGCATTGCTGCGAACTGGATTTGATTGAACTACAGAATGTTGCAGTTGTTGCTGTATTTTGTAGCGATGTCATTGGTTACAGTTGTGTTTGTAAAATTCATTAATCTTTGAAGAAAATAATCCCACTCCACAGTTCAAGTCGTGTTGTGCATGCAAGTAATTCATGTAGCCAACTGTTTTCAGCAGTGTGAAGCATTTGAGTAAATGTAATTAGTACTTAAGTATTGTTTTGGCAACTTTGTCATTTGTATGAGAATCAAAGATTACACTCTGGGTTCAGCTTGTTGGATCATTTTACTGGGATGTTTCTTTTTTAAATATGTACTGTTTATATTTTTACCCAGGTGCTGGGTTATTTTTAACCCAAATGCTGGGTTCAGTTTGCTTGATCATTTTACTGAGTGTCACAAGCCATGCCTCTGTGGCGCTCTCCGGAAGGCTGCAGCGGGAACCATCGCCAGAGTATTAGGTTCCACCCGGACACTTTTTGAGTCACGTACCTTGGGCGCTTCCTTCCGCGGCTCTCGCCATTTTGGCGGGTATTTAAGCGGGACGCTGACTTCACTTCCTTGCGAAGTTTTGTTTTGCCCCGCAGACAATTCCAAGCGTTTATTTCCATTGTGTTTTCCCGTTTTTGAACTTGGACTGTTTTCTTGGACTTTGATTCTTTCTGCCTGCCCTGACCTACCGCCTGGACTACGTTTACTCTTTGGATTACCCCTTTGTGTATTGCTGTGTTTGTTGCTGTGGATTGTGTCTCTGTGTTGCACAATAAAAGCCCGCATATGGATCCAGATCAGACTGAGGCTTCGTTACACTGAGATGTTTTTTAATATATTTTTACCCTGGTGCTGGGTTCAGTTTGTTGGAGATTGGGATGTTTTTGTTGTTGTTCATATTTTATCCAGCTGCTGGGTTATTTTTAACCCAAATGCTGGGTTCAGCTTGCTGGATTATTTTACGGGAATGTTTTTTATATTTTTTTTCCAGTTGTAGGGTTATTTTTAACTGAATTGCTGGGTTAAGTTTGTTGGATCATTTTATTGGGATGTTTTTTTGTTGTTGTTTTTCATATTTTATCCAGCTGCTGGGTTATTTCTAACCCAATTGCTGGGTTGGATCATTTTACAGGGATATTTTTAAATATTTTTACCCAGGTGCTGGGTAGTTTTTCTGTAACTAAGTTGCTGGGTCATTATTAATGCTAGTTTTTTTTCCCCTCCTGAGGGAGATGTAATGCGGTGCCACTCTTCCCCAGAGGGGCCTGCCCTCTGAAGTCCTGTAGAGTCAGGACTACTGAATACTTCTATTGAAACAACAGTCCTCAGACTATATTATCACCAGAATTATGGTCCCTTTAAGACTGGTCTCTGGTATCAGTAGAGCTGCTAATTCGGTGCCCTGAAGCGGAGGACCGGCAGGGGACAACCGATCTAGCCGCTCTAGAGACCTCCAGAGGAGGTAGCGAGCCTCTCAGCTACACTACGTTTGCGGGTGGAAAAACTGAAAGTAACGCTTACTGGAGAGCGCTGCGCCTTGGAGCATTGGCAGGGTTAGCCAACTCCCCTGCTTTGTTTATCTTGGGGAAGGAATTTTATTTCCCTTTTAGGCGGCAATGCTCTGTTTCTGTGTCTCCTTGTATGAGAAGCATGTACTCGGCTGTCTGCTCCGCCTAGCAGCATCACGAACTGGAGAGCGACTATAAGCCCTGACAATGAGAGGCCAGCGGTTCTACTCAATTCATGGCATCTTCTTATAACCGCTTTCATTCATCACCATTACATTGTTATGGAGATGAAAAAATGGGCCGCGAATGGCCACGATTTTAACCCCACAGTGTGGAAATCGGGACAAAAATGGCAGGCTTCTTCTTGAAGGCATTTATTTATTTATTTTTGGCCATGGCCGCAAAAACTTTTGTTTTCTCATTTACTGCAGCGCGTTTTCTTTTCATCTCTGCTGCTGCTTCATCTTTAGATGAGAGAGAGGAGAAACGCTGCGCGAGCCGATTCTTTGTAGTGAACGAGAAGAGCCATCTCCCATCGTGGAGAGACGAATCTTCTGCTGTAAGTAGGGGCGAAGAGCCATTTGGGAGCCGTAAGAGCCGGCTCTTTTAAAGGAGCCGAGCCAAAAGAGCTGAATCTTTGAAAAGAGCCGAACTGCCCATCACTACAGAGTGCGCTTCCTTACTCGCCTGGCTAGTGCTAGATCCCAAGTTAGAGGATTGAGATAGGGACTCGCCCATCTCAGTTTCCCCTGCTCGCAGTCAGTCAGCGATCCGCGAGCACCAACACCGCTCAGCCTCGGCAAAATTTTTATGACACTTAACTTTTTCTGCAGACTGGCTTTGGGTACAAGATGCACATTTTACTGTGTGATAAATATAAGCATAATATATGTTTATACGTCATATTTATCCAGAAATATATTACTATTAATTATGTTGTTAAACAAATAAAGTAATAGGAAAGTGGTTATTATGTGCAAACAGCAGGAAACCCTATATCTGTGAAGTGTGTATGCATGTCTAGAAAAATCAAATTTTAACCTTGTGACATAAACCTCTGGAAGATGGTTTGGAATGATCCCTTGATCCCTTGGAATGTTATTAGGTTGGTCTTAACTACAGTATCAGTGGGGCTTGTTTTATTATGCAGACCTGGCAACTCTGAGAGTGATATAGCCAACTACTTGCTTGGCATGCATAACAGAGTGTTTTTAGTCATTTTCAGATCCATGTGAACCGGGATCATTTTGACAATGTTGTCATCTGTATTGGAAATTTTTCAAAAGCACAAAGTACATCATTGTCATGTAAACATACTCTTATATGAGACAAGGTCATGACTGCAGCCAGTCATGAGATTGAAATCAGCATGTTCAGCATATTATTCTATATTTCCCTGAAGTGAGAAGTTTTTGTGAAGGATATTGATTTCCTAATGCCCTTTTTGACCTTAGGCTTAACAGAGACTTGAGTGTCTTTAAGAGACTGTTGTGGTAACCTTGATTTATTGCAGCATTGAGGTGTTTTATTTCTGTTTTAGAAAATGAGTATATAAGTATGATTTGTGAAGGAAGTTATAAAGGACTAATTTTCTCTTCAAGGCATCTGTACCTTTTCTTTCAGGTTCTTTTTACATGTTACTCTTTTGCATTTCATATTAAATGAATATGTGTCCTTATTTTTTTTCCTCCACATTCTTCTTTCCTTGCTTCATGTAAGTCCCATCATTCTGCACTATTCTACCACACTAAAAAGTAGTGCAACTAGTGTGAAAGCTTATTCTGAGGTACTTGCTTTTTTTGCTCATCCCACGGAAACCATTACAAATGAAGTCAACGCAGACTAACGTATCTCTAGACAACACTGAAGTCCTTTAGCTCTTGATTCATCTGAGCGAATGATTCGGTGAATCACTCATAAAGGCAGTCACTTGATGCCACCTACTGGACGAAAGAATCGATGCAAAAAAAACAAAACAAAACACATACCTGAGTGAAACAGAAAACTTCCAAACACTGTGCTTTAAATGGAATAAATTCAAGGACAAGAACGAAATGCTGTGACAGCCAATCTTTGCATACATACATTCTGTAAAACACTTATTTAAAGAGTGCTATATAATAATAATTACAATTGTACAATATAATAAGTTACAAGGGAAAATAGGTGGGTTGGATTAAAAACATAAAATCTTTACTAACACCACACAATTATATGCTTGATTTTCATTCAGTGACAGTCTAAATTCTGAGGTGACCCCGATACCCTTTCTGTGAGTCTTGCAGTGTAAAATGTGTTTTAACCGGAAATTACATGGGCGGCCACCAACAGCCAATAAGAATGCAACATACATAGCACAGGAAATTTAAGGGGGAAGAGCTGTGTCTTGAAAGAGGCTCAGGCGTTTACTAAAATGTAGGACAAAATGACCTCCTAGTAACAGAAAAATAATGCTCGAAATATTTCTGACACAGTAACAAACTTAAACCTGTTTCAATTGGCATGTGTGTATCGGAGGCCTAATGTCTTCCCGGCTTAACATGCACAAATAGCAGTCATGCCTCCCAGCTTCCTCATTAGCATAGTTAATCCTGTGTCTTGAAGAGGCTTGAGTAAAATATTCCTCGCAGGCAGCTTCGCACAACAAGCGCCACTGATACAGTACATGAATAAATTACGGAGATAATTAAAGGAAATGTCAACGCGGGACTGGATGGAGCGTTATTAATGATGGCTGGGCTGTGTTAAAAGTATCCTGGGCTGAAGTAAGCATGATTAATGTGTGTTTAATGGCAACGGGGAAGAACAAGGCTTCGCCTTTAATAAAGAGAGCTTATTTTACTGGGGTTTGTCTCTGGAATTGACCTGTTCTCAACACCCAGAGGAGCGCTATTCGACCTTTCCAAAGATCATCTAATCTTCCGGTCTTGTTCAGAGATTTATTTCCAACAACAATTATAATGGGGTGATATGGATGGATATGTCTGGGAAGCGCTAATAAAACGCAGTGTTTTTTGTGGACGACCGTGGGTGTGTTTTATGCTCCAGTGCAGGCCTGTGGGGTCTGTGCTGACAGACAGTGATGTTTTTATAGAAATCCTTGACAAACGAAAGGCAGAAAGTAGCCTATTAAAGGTTGAATTTAATTTGCTCTCATCCTTAAATTATAGGTTTAGGAGGGGGGCTTGTTTATTGTTGAGACTTGTTAACCCTGCTTGAATGGTGTAACCATTTGGAGCTCAAATCAGTTGACAAGTTCAATCGCAGAGACGTGACACTCTTGACACCTGGTCCAGCTGCACTTATGAACCGGTGGCACCCATAGAGCCATGCCATTTGTTCCTGAATGGGATTGAGTGGTCTCATTTCAAGGTCAATTTGAGCACACTCAGATATGTAGTCTTTCTCAAGGCATTGAGCATAACTGCGAGCCTGTCATGTTTCACATAACAAGTTCAGCACGCTTTGTGCTGTAGGTGTCAGAGATAAAGCATGTCAGTCCGTTTTTTTTTAATGCTAAATCAAAGTTTGCTGACAAGGTCAGCGTTTTCAGTGCAATGCTATAAAGCCCACACTGTAAAAATGTTTTGGGAGGCTTCATGCTGTAACTGACTAAATATGCATAAACAAAATATTTGTATTTTGAAAGAAATAAAAAGCATATTTATCTATTATAAATATTTCAATATCATTAGAACAAAATACATTTATGTGCCAATGGGATAAAAAAAAAAAAACATATAAAAACATAATTCAAAGTGAAAACATGTTCCCTACCCCATTGGCAAATCATAAATATATATGGCTACATTTCATTTGGTTTCGCTAAAAACAAGTTGTGATATTTTATTTTACATTTCAAACGTATGTTGGAAAACAAGACTTTTAACAAGACTGATTAAGAAAAGTAAACTACTGGCTAAATGTTATCTATTTTTTTTAATTCAATAAATAAACTCAACAAGGCTGTATGTATTTGATACAGTAAGAACAATTTTTAATATGTTTATAAACGTAGTGTATTCCGAGGATGCCAAGCACCATTAGCCCAGTATTCAGTGTCACATGGGGGGGAGACACCTTTATGAGGACACAAATTTGTATAATGACATGGGTATGACATAGGTATTACAATATGTAGGCGTTGTACTTTTTTAATGTCCCCGTAATTCAAAAGGCTTATAAAACATAATAAATGGTGTTTTTGAAAATCTAAAAATGCATAGTTTCCTGTAAGGGGTAGGTTTAGTTGTAGGGTCAGTGTAGGGCAATACCACATACAGTTGTACAGTATAAACACCATTACACCTATGGAGAGTCCCCAGAAATCACAAAAAACAATGTGTGTGTGTGCGTGTGAAAACAGTAACACTACTATTTAAAATATATTTTTAACATAAATAATTGTATTCATAAATGCATTAAATCAATTATTACTAAACTTATTAAATCAATGTCAATAATAACATTTAAAATGTTTATTTTATTTATATATTTTGTATATATACTGTATATACGTATATATTTTATTTCAATACTTAATGGTACCTTTGGGAAAGCAGAATCGTAAAACTGGAGCCAAAAACGTAAAAATCCCTCACGGTTCACTTCTGGCCAGTTGTGCGCTTTCGGTCAGAAGGTGACGCTGTTGTTCATAAAGTGTGTCTCTCCAGTGTTTCGCTCTCATTCTGCTGATTTGCTGGACTCAGCGCTGGCTGGACACGCTGAATGTAAATCTGGCCGCCAACAACGTCTCTCTCTTTCTCTGTATGGCTGTGAATCCAGCGAGGTGAGCTTGGCACAGGAGAGGGACTGTCTGGGTTTGCGCGCAGTTTGCAGACAGATTTGCGAGGGAGCCGTGCTGGAATATATTCAGGGGTGAAGAACCGAAGGAGAAAGGGCGAAACCCTCCTACAGGCTGCGCTTTCTTCTCCTTCTCCATCTCTCCTCTCTCTCTCTCTCTCTCTGTGTGTGTCTCTATCTCTGGACGCAAAGACTTGGGCAAAATGGTTTTTCCGAAATCTCAGTGACTGCGATGTCAGCACCTCTCATTCTCCGCTTGTGGAGCACAGACTGAAGAAATACACCTACTGAGAGAAGGAAAAACACCTCAGTCGGGTAAAGTAGAAATGTTCATATGAGAATTGAGCGTTCTGTTGTTATTGTGTTTGTTCAGCCTGCTCATTGTTTCACCTTGCATGGCTTTCAGGTTCAATTCCGTGTCATTTACTGCTGCATTACAATTCACAGGGAATCAGTGATTGAAGAAGCAGATGCATTGATCAGCAGGTCAAATATTAGTTCCCCCATCAGCTCGTGTTGGTTTACTGTTAAACAGCGTGTGCTGGATGATGCTGATTGACAGGGTTGGATGTAAGGAGCTCTGCAGCAGTGAAGTTCAGGTAGAGCTTCAGCTGCGCATCTCCTGCAGAAATGCACAGGTGCTCTGCTGGTGTGTCAGGAAAGCCCCTGGAGAGAGCCTGACATTCAGAACAAAAGTGCCTCTTTACTTTTACATTACAATGTCCTTGTTACACCGATCGCGTTTTATAGTAGCCCCATAATGGTATGTCAGATTATATTTAAAAAAAATACGTAATAAAGTAATAACTTTCATGCCTTAAATAGCTATTTCTGTATTTAACCCATGAAATTTGTTTGTGTACTTAGATTCATTCAGTGACGTTAAGACAACCGTATTAAACCAGGTCTTTTTTTGTTCATTTTGTAGGCTACACACGCATACAATGTCTTTTTCCTAACATGCACCCTTAATGCATTCATCAGTGAAACCACTTTAAAGTTCCAGAAAGGAGGTTGATGGACATTGGAGCTTTGTAAAGTTCTTGAAAAGTAGGAGAATGAGCACTTAAGAAAGAACGATAAAAAAGAAAGGAAAGTCAATTTGACCACATTTAGCTTATGTTTGATGTAGGGTAAAGTGTATTTACAAGTACTAGCTCAGCACCGTGCTGTAACTATATCCCTGAAGTACATATTAGGTTCATCTTAATCACGTAACATGAATACTGTAATGTAAAAAATAGCATAAATGTATCCAAAATGCCTGTTTGTGTTTCCTGAAAGTGTGGTGATATTGTATCATTTTATGTTTTTTTTATACTTCTCATATGATATTACACGTCACCATGCTCTGCGGTTGAACTGATATCATGCTCTCTTCGAGAGCAACCGCTTCCTCCAGAAATGATACTTGTAATATGGCTTTGCATTTTTAATGTGAACTTTTGGTTTTTAATTTCTCTTGAATTATTCATCTGAAGTATGCATGCAATATGAGAATCACGTGGAGTCAAGAGAAGTCAAGAAATGTCCCTCACTTTAGAAGTGGCAAGCGTCCTTTCATCTCACAGCCACAGATTTAATATGAATCCGCGATAAAATTCAGCCGAGGACTCTATTGCTCGTACGCATGAAACATGCATTCTGCATTGCATGTGAGGAGAGGCTGAGATTTAATGCAGCGTTTTGCTCATTTCATTCCACACGTGGTGTAAAAAAAACATCTGTGGACCTTTAATAATACCGAAGCTGTGAAATGAAGCCATTCATCGCCACAGACAACTTGGGTAAAATTCACACCATGGAGAATCTTCAAATGACCTGCTTTATATATGTGCGCTCCTCTCAATTTATTCACGCCAAGAACTAAATTGCATTTCAACTAATCTCTTGCCGAGTCTATTTGGCACAAAAACAAGTCATTCTAGGTATCTGTTAGCATAAGTGCCCTTGTGGGTTGACATTTTTAAAAAACGGCATTGTTCTTAAAACTCCTCGTGCGCAGGGAGCAGCCATGATGAGACTTATTAGTCGTCTAGTCATGTAGGAGTGGGAAGAATTCTGTGTCCTGAGACCTCTTTCCAAAGCTGCCATTCGTTATCCTAATGAGCGTCTCTGACTTTGGGCTTAAGGGAGCAAATAAATTAAGGACAAACGCATGCCTACTCTAATTACAACAGATCAGCACTTAACAACACAATGTGACAGAAAAATCCTGAAAGACACTTTTTTTAATGGAAGCTTTTTCACGATTTTATGAAAGTATTGTAAGTAAAAAAACACTCATTTCCAGAAATGAGGTTTAAATGGATGTGAAGCTTAGTAAAGTTCGAACTAAATAAGGTCAGTAAGTTACGTAGGAAAGAACGAGAGAAAGTGAAAAAAACACAATAGTTCTTGACAGAATGTCTTTATGAGAATAGGTTTCTGAATCATGTAAATGTTTGTCTGATGGTTGATTTTAAAAGCAGGACAACTAGGTTAACCCTGTACAGTCTAGTATTAAATAGATTTTTTAATGGAACCGTTTACGGCACTTTTTGATAAGATATTCATATATGTATCAAACAGCAGTATATATAATACCGTATTGAGAGTATGGAACACATACTCAAGAAGGAAAATACATCTCAGTTTAGCTTAGGTGCCTATAACTGAGTACAATATGTTTATATACTATTCGATGCATTTGCTAATATTAATATGACAAAAAGCAAGAAGAAATTCTTACATAAAATGCATAGAAATATCAGATGTCATATTTTCTCTATACAGTTTGTATTGTGAGGGTCAAAACATATCATTCAATACAATGCAATGATGAACAAAATAAACATTCTTTAAAAGCTTTTTTAAGCAGTTCAGTTTCGTCATCTTGAAATAATAATAGAAAAGTTACTCTTGCGGTTACTTGAATCATTGGAGATTTCACAGCAAGACCATGACCTGAAGGAGGACATTTTTAGAGGTACATTAAAAGGCCTTTTATCTTGCTAAAAAAGTATGCAATCAATCTCTGGACGACGGAAGGTATGTAGTAGATGTAGCAGGTTTCTCAGCAATGCTTTGATCATGTTGATAATTTAGAAATTCCTTAGAAATTCATGCATCCAATCAGGTTTTCTTAATGTCGCCCTGACTGAAGTCAAAAACATTGAAATCTCTTGCGTATGGCTTGTTTTGTAGTTTGTATGGTTTTGTGTTGTTTCTAGAGACGGGGTGCATTCATCCGCCCTCTCTGAATTGCTAGATCGGTCATCTCACCTGTTGCTAAGTACAACCCAGCTGTTCGCCAAGCTGTTCATCAAACATTTATTCATAATTTAAAAAGGAAAAAAACAGACATCGCGTAGGAAAACAGACTTCACCCGTTACAGTATTGCAATAATGTGCACATTTATCCCGAATCTCGCTGGTATCAGCGTCGGCACGCGGCTGTTTCTCTGCTTTTGATAAGCTGTCTTCTAGGCATTTGCTTAAACTAACATGTCACTATGAGATGCAGTTGTCGTTTGTTTTGATGTAAAGTGCCTACAGGCAAAGGGACAGAGTGAATGATGATTATCACAAATCTGGCGCCTCTGCGTATCGCTTCCCTCGCCGCTGCCGCCAGCCTCATTTGCTATTTTGATGATGTGCTCCGGTACCCGTAGAGGCCAGAGAAAGAGAAAGCAATTGATAGGCTGTTATTAATGGCTTTGTGTTTCAGAGTGAAAGCTTCACTCGTCACCACCTGAGATTAATATTACTACGTCCACTACAACTGTGCCTCAACGTCGGGCCTTGCTCATCGCTGTATCTCTCCATTTCTTGGGTTTCTGTTTGACAGTCGATGTTAGTAGGTCACTAGGGCTGACCGATGTATTTTTATATCCTATATCCTGTGTGGTATATAAGGCCTGATTCAAATTGTTTTAAGGGGTCATATAATGCCAGATGCACTTTTACAAGTTGTTTGAAATAAAATGTGTGTTGGCAGTTTGTGGACACAACCACCCAATAATGATAAAAATCCACCCAGTGGGTTTTTTTTTGGTCTCCTTAAATGTTTTCCCCTTTCTCAAATCGAGCCGTCAAACGGTCAGAGGCCCCTCCCACGATTGTTGATTGACAGCAGCGTGTCACACAGACTGAACTGGTGTGTTACCTCAGACCCGCCCTGAGTGAGCCGTCATCAGACCGAGACGCAGAGACAAGCAAGACTCCTGAGAGATTGAGGTGTTTTGTTGTTGAATGTATTAATGAACAGAGCAGTAGTGATTAACCCAGACATCTGAGTGACTGAAGACATGGAGGATTAACGTTACGTTTGGTTCTGAAGAGAAAAGCACCCTTGATCAACAGAAATGTGTTTATGTTCGCATGAATCATTCATGATCCAGCCTCCCCTACAGAAGCAGTGAGTATAATGTCTTTTAATCAATCTTGGCAAATCACCTTTCCTAATAATGAGCTAATTAGCAAGTTTCACTATGAATACGGCAAAAAAAAAGATCCTCCGAGAGCGCCTCAGAAATGAGGGGCGGAGTCAGCGGAGCTTGTGAAGATTTAAAGGGGAAGTACACAGAACAGAGTGATTTCTAAAGTACAATTTTTAATGTACTATTCATCAAAGAATCCTAAAAAATAAAATGTATCAGTTTCCACACAAATATTTAGCGGCACAACTGTTTTCAACATGGATAAGAGTCAGAATTGAGCAGCAAATCGCCCTATTAGGATGATTTCTAAAGGATCACGTGACACTGAAGACTGGAGTAATGATGCTGAAAATTCAGATTTACATAATAGTAATAAATTAGATTTTACTAGGTATTTACATAGACAATATCTGTTTTAAATCATAATAATATTTCACATTTTTTACTATGTTTAATATTTTGATCCCATAAATGCAGAGTCTTCTTTCAAAAACATGAAAAAATCTCGTTGGCTGATTGGTAAACAAACTACTTCAATACTATTTAATACTTGAGATGGTAGAAGAAGAGATGAAGTGGGGAAGTGTGGGAAGGTGGAAACAGAACGTCTCAAGCAGGCACTGAATTCAGTCTAGCAAAAAAAATACCAATGCCCACGCCATAGCCTCCAGACAATATACTCCAGCATTCGGATCGCACAGTTCTGTCGGGAACCAGCATGCTATTAGATTGCAAATAACCACAGTGTGTGACTAATGCTATTTACTGTACACCCACAGCAAAAACACCATTACACACACAAATGAATTCAGTGTGAACGTCTAAACACAGGCAGCACAATGAAATCCATGCAATTCAACACAGATGCATGTATGTTTGCGCGTGCATGTGTGCTAATGTGTCTCAAAGATGAGATCATTGCCAGCCAATGAGACCTCGCTTCCCAATAAATAAGACTGTAAGCCATGAAACTGGATATTCTGAGTGGCAATCAAACAGAGTTTCCTGGTAAGATGCAGTGTGGACCTCTGAGACAAAACTCACAAGGTCAAGCGTGCAAAGTCAGAATAAACATCTAGAGATGTGGCTGAAATGAGAGAATGACACTGATCTCATAGGGCCACAAAACCCACGAAAACAAAAGCTAATTGCATGAGGAATCACAATGCACTCACCTGCTGAATAAGGCTCTTGTTTCTCGATGTGTATAAACTCCTGTCGCTCGTACTTGGCTCTGATCCACTGCTCCCTCAAAATCCTGCCCATGAAAAACACAATAAATGTGTCCGTATTACATTAATAGACTCTGAGGCCATCCAAGATGTAGATGAGTTTGTTTCGTCATCAGTTTAGCATTACATCACTTGCTCAGCAATGCGGTGAATGGGTGCCGTCAGAATGATAGTCATAAAAGCACCACAATAATCCACAGCACTCCAGTCCATCAGTAAATGTTTTGAGAAGCCTAAAGCTGCATGCTTGTAAGAAATCATTAGGATGTTTGGACTCTCATTCTGACGGCACCCATTCACTGCAGTGCATCCATTGATTAGACAGTGATGCAGTTCTGCATTTCTCAAAGTCTGATGAAGAAACAAACTCAACTACGTCTCGGATGGCCGGAGGGTGAGCACATTTTAAATTTGGGCTGAATTATTCCCTTTTAAACACTGCATGCACGTTGAAAGAGAAAATGCAGTCTTTGCTGATCTTTTGTTGGTGTAAACAAAAGCATTACAGCCTTTATGCTTTTTCTTACTTTCTTCAACCACAGCAAGACTTAAATCAACACTCACCACCTGCTTTACTTCTGTAAAATGACGTATTTCCAAAATTGCAAAAGATCACACAATCATTTTGACAAACCTTAGACAGAGTAAAACACATAAGAAGCTTATTGTGACTTTGCGTCTTTCTGTTGTGTCTGTATGTTTCACAACTGTAACGTCATAACTTCTTGTGACAATATTGCTCAAAATTGTCACAATGATTTCATAATGGGTTTTTTTGATGTCACAAAGACCTTTTTTTACTTTTACTTTTTTACTTTTTTTTAGGCCGAAATGTTTTAAACGGTGTAAGGTTTACCAAGAAACAATTCACTCAGAAATTTCTATTCAATTTTACCATAAATTACAATTAAACGTCAATCAATACATTGTATTGCACGCGAAAAATAATACTTTATTGTAAATCAAACATTTTACAACATTGATAAATAATTTTTACAGTGTAGAAAATGATCCCAAGTGATATTATATATTATATATAAAATAATATATACTGTACATATAATCTATTAGTAGTCTAAAAATGGTTAAAATGAACATATTTGACATTTAAATATGATCTTTATTTAGATTTTCATAAAAAGATGTCTACAGCACGTGTGAACACATGCAAGCAGAATAATTTGACCAATGTGCTAGTCATCATATAATGCAACCTACAAACAGGAAGGAAGTAAACGTCTACATCACTGGACCACATTCTCGAGCCATGTGAGAAAACAGTCCCTTCGCCAGTCTGTGCGTGACTGGTAAAAACCCCCACAATGCTGCTGCTGCTGCTGCTGATGTCAGAATGACCACAAGAAAACAAACACCACCTTAAAGCTTTGAAGCTACAACACTGTAAGTGCACTCAACAGGGAACAGGAAGAAACTAGCCTGTCACAGCAAGAGCAATCAGTGTGTTTTCTTGGAAACGATGCTGTACGATATTAAGGTGTTTGAACCTTACCTGCAGTCTGTGTGGGAGGGACGGTAATAAAACGGTGGAACCTGCTGTTCGTACTTGGCCTTTGCTGCTTCATTCCCCATAGATGTGATAAACTACAGGAACAGAACGCACTGCATGATTTATAGGCACAATATTAAACAAATAGATAACACTTTACAGTATTTGTTCACATTCGAACTGCGAGCGATACATCTGCAGCATTTACTAAAGGACTAGTTCACCCAAAAATAAACATTTGCTGAAAACGTCCTCATCAGATTTGGAGAAATGTAGCATCACTGTCTCAGCAGTGGATGCTCTGGAGTGAATGGGTGCCGTCAGAATCCAAACAGCTAATAAAAACATCACAATAATCCACTGACATAGATGTATTTATTTAGAGCTGTAAACGGTGCTTTATGTGTGCAGATTTCTCTTCTCTACATTTTTACTGGAGGAAGCGTTATTATGGATTATGGACTAGTTAAAAAATGATGCATTTGTTTTAGCTTTTGTCTTGTCAAGATGTTAACTGAGTGGTGTGGGCTACTTGTGGATTCTTGTGTTGTTTTCATCAGCTGTCATTCTGACGGCACCCATTCACTGCAAAGCATCCATCGATGAGACAGTGATGCAACGCTACATTTCTCCAAACCTGATAAAGACAAAAAACAACCAACCAGTCCTCCTACCAATACACCCGTATACGTAGTTTGTCCAGATGGGTTTGATCCCAGACAATGCATGTTTTACCTAAAATGTATATGCACTATAAATCATGATTTTGCACCACTTCTGTAAGGGGGAGTGGGGTAAAAAAACATTTAAACAAAAACACAGTTTGATTGGTAATGACAGATTCCTTTCATCTCAGCACTGAAAGTCATCAAATTTAAACAAACTTCTATAGTGGTGAATGGGAGAATACATCAGATGCACATTTTTGTGTTCCCTTTTGCTCAGACTCCAAAAGTAAAACTCCACAATAGTGTTTTCACGAATTTAAAAAAAAAGGAAAAATTGTAAAAGGTGAAAAAACTGTGTTAAATTTCACTTGATTTCCACAGATGCTGTGTTAGATACAAAAAAATTAATAATTTTTTGTAATTTGATGTAAAGGTAACTTAATATACACTAATGATATTTTAAATGTAAAAACCGTAACACTTATAAACACATAATCACTGTGAGGTTTTTAATTTAATGCTCCATTTACTGCAGCTCTTCATTATTCATCGGTTTGATGGCTTCGTTCAGATAATCACAAGCATCAGCTCTCTTTAGATTCCCAGGCTTATGTTGAGCCCTAATGGTTTGCTCCCTCAATCTTTTAAATAGGCATAGAGCCAATCAATCTCTGTGGCTCTTGAGATTACTGCAGATTTGGATGGTATTCAGGAGATCAGAAATGCTGTTTTCTGCAGTACATCCAGACCTAAAGCAGTAAAAAGCCCAGAAAAAAAACCTGCTTGTGGACCGTCTATGACTCACCTCAATTTCTTTATCTTCAAATGTGTCCTGCAGCACAGACTTCACCTGGCTGAGGCCTTTAATGCTTCTGTGGATGAGCGAGCATCCCTGACACACAAACACACCCAGCGTCACAGACACCCAATCCGGCTCTGAGGAAGAAAGAAAGACGGAAGGAAAGAAGAAGATTTATAAATATTGGAGGTGCATCCTCAATTAGCATATTTAGATGAAGTATGAATTTCCAACTGAAGAAAGTGAAGCTCATAAGAAAATATTTTAGGATTTGTGCATTAAATCTGCATTTAAAATATCCATTTACACGGTTTAAGTTAGTGCTGTCAAACAATTAATTGTGATTAATCACATAAAATATGTGTGTGTACTCTGTATATTTATTACGTATATATAGACACACAAATATCGCATGAAAATGTTTACAGATATTAGCATGCGTATATAAATTATATAATTTAGAAATATTTAACATATAAACGTAACATTTTTATCAATAAATATATACGTGCATGTGTATTTATATACATATAAACTTTTATTTTGGATGCAATTCGTCACGATTAATCATTTGACAGCACTAGTTTAAACATTAACTAACATTGTTAAGCCAAAAGCGTCACATTGAAAAAAATATATTTGCACATACAAAATATGCAAACTGATATTTCATTGTTTTTTTTGTAATACATTTCACAACAATTTCGAAGTGAAATGGTTAGTTGGTGGCGCTAAAAGCATGTTCGGCTTTACCTGAAACAGTGTTGTATATATTTTGTGACAGATTCGAAATGCAATGTGTTAAAAGGTTAATTCTGCATGGCGTTTGAAAATAACGTAACTAAATCCAACCCTAAACCTAAGCAATAAGTGTTAATAAAAGCCAATGTGAGTTAAAAAAAAAGCATTTGTTGAAGCAACCACGTCATTTTCTCTTGCTTCTACAAGTACACGCTGTTTTATTATGACTCGTGTTTGACACACTCGTACCCGAGTGCTTTACATCACACGTGCAAGGTTTTACCGGGTGCGCTAACAAGCAAGTTTACTACGTCAGAAAAGCCAAATATATGGAGCTGTTTATGATGTAAACATCAAAATGTGTTCATTTACGAATCATATATTACGGTAAAACTGTTTCAAGCTCATAACATAATATTGTGCACGGAACTTTGCAAAAAATTAAAAGTTGATAGTGTTTTCCATTTAACCATTAGTTTTCCATTTAAGTTTTAACATTTAGCTTTAAACGTTTCCTCTTTTCTGTTCAACAGAAGTCATCACAGTGAGTAAATGATGATGTAAAAAAAAATCCCAATTCCTTTCAAATTTATGTGCATCATATTTAAATATTAGGCCTACGTTATATGTGCAAGTTGAACAAATTCTATTCGGACATTCTGACAGCACGCATATTAGCACAGTGAAGTCAATGCTTTCTGTATACAAATAATGAACACTAACTGCAGCGAAACCTCTTTAAAGGAACAGTTCACCCCAAAAATCATCAAAAGTTTTGGTCACCATTGACTTCCATAGTATTTTTTTTCCCTACTATGGAAGTCAATGGTGACCAAAACAGCCTATATAATAAATAATGACAGAATTTGTATTTTTCTTATTATTTGTATTATCTGTATTATTTTTCACATCCTCCAGCATGACCCAAAGCAGAGCAAAGAACTTCATACAGATTTGAAACTACTCAAGAGAGAGTAAATGATAACACAATTGTCATTTTTGGGTGAACTGTTCCTTTAACTATTGGTTAAAAAACACAGCACTCTGTATGTTTCTCTTCCCCTCACAGTAGAAGCTGATGTTTAAGTGGTTGAAGTGCACACAAAAGAGGTTATTTATAACAACAAACCCGTTAGCCTCAGATGAAACGTTAAACACAAGTGAACCCACAACACGAGGGCGACAGGAAAGTATGTAACGTCACCCACAGCTCACACATACGCCCTCTCTCTACGCACAGCTCAGAGAAACCGTATGAGTTTAACACACTTCAGGTGCGAGTGTTGCTAAACGCTGGGAACTCCTTGAGCTGAACAGCCTCGGGCTCACATGGGAGTTTCGCTGCGACAAAGCAGGAATAAACAGAAAGTCAGGTTTTTTGACTTCTTCAAGTGACGCAATCTATGAGAAACTGTGTCATTCGAGTGTGTCTAACACCCGCTGTGCAAAAAAACAGTGAGGTTATTGTTTGAGCGAGAAATAGGGGCGATTGGAGGGAGCGGCAGAAAGGAGGAGAGAAGATAGAGAGGCTTGTGATCAAATAAAAACAGACTTTGTTTCGCCTTTTACCCACTTTGAGTTGGTATGGAGCGGTTATCTGCTGATCAAGGTGTGGCTCCGTCTGAGACCAGACTACACACCTTAAACCAGCTGCCAGTGTGACTAGTTACTAATAAACTCATAAAGCTACTAGACTCTGTTTCACAGCTCATTAAACACTAACAAGAGCTGAAGAGCACAGATTTGTTTACACTTGGTCTTAAAGGCATAGGGACCGTCATCCTTTACTCATTCCAAGCCCATATGACTTTTTTTTTTCTGCGAAGCACAAAATGAGACGATTTGAAGGATGCACTGTTGCTCTTCTCCATGCATTTACACTTAAACACCAAAGTCATCAAAAAAATGAATAACTGATTTCTAGTGATTATCCTCATTTTCATTACAGAGACGTCTCTGCATTTGATAAATAAACAGTTTACTCTCATCATTATACATTACCATCACTCTGTTCTCCTTCTTGATAATGTTCAGTGCTTTGCTACAATCTGTATTGTTAAAAGCCTCATAGAAATAAAAGTGACTTGACTTGACTTGAACTGCGTACACTGTAAATATGCTACAAAAAGTGATAACCTGCAGTTAAAGAGCTATTTTTGCATCCTTTTAACCCACGTTAAGTAGTTTTGGTGATATATCTATATATGAATACATACATATATATATTATATTATTTAAAGTCTCAAAATTCATTGTCATCTCAATCGAACTGCAGTTTTACTAAAAAAAAACAGCTAATAAAAAAAAGTATAAAAACATTATGAAATACAATAAAAAATGTTTTGCAAATAAACTATTCATATGTTAATTCAGCATTTTTTTACCGTAATCTAAAGAAGTTATTATTCACTTATTTTCCTCCATTACTTGAAATATAATAAATATTAACTTTTAAATCATAAGTTCATGTTAGTTAATGAACTAATGTAAAGTGTTACCCATAACTAAAACTAAAACATTGACAGATAATCAGAAATCACTCCCTCTCTCCACTCTCTTAAAGTGACAGATGATTAAACTGCAGTGTGTGCTTATAAGAAACCATAAATAAATGATTGTGTGTTGGTGTGAACTTTAATATAGTCATCTTGGTTTCTCAATCTGATTTGAGAGATAACCATGCATACCGCTTTTATTTTGAGCCGCTCGACTGGATCTGTGAAACAAGTAGACTACAAAAATGTTTCAAACCGGCCTGATGACATTTAATCTTTATGATAAATGTCAAATGTTTGGCACCTTGTTTGCACATGTGTGATCAGATCATCAGTCTGAAGATGAGAGTAGTGTAAAGGGGTCTTAGTTGATTGGACGTGTGTGATGGCAGTGAACCAAACGCTCTGACCTTTACTCATCGAGTGCTAAAGCAGTGTGTTTCACCAGAGACTGAGCTGCTGCATGCGCCGTCTGTCAAACCAGAAAACACCCAGCTTTCTGAATATAGATCATTGCGCTCTGTGTGTTATTCAGTGGCTTCAGTTATTCTGGATATGAAAGATTTTATGTATGTGTATATATATATATATGCAGAGTTCAGATGCAAAGCCCTCTAAGTAATCAAAAATGAGATAACGATGCTAAATGAATACCCTTCACACATACTGTAGCATGTTTATCAAGCACTTTTATTTCAAATGCACTAAATGCCAGCCTCAATCCATTCAGAAGTATCAGTGCTTTCATAGAAACCTACACAAAGAAGCCAGAAAAAATGCTAATTTCAGAGGGAAAACGTCAGATGTACTTAGAGGCTTTTGCATCTGAACGCTTCAAATACACATATTTGAAAAAAGCTGGGCAGTAATGCATTTTAAAGCTGGGCAGTAGAGCATTTGACATTTTGGGACAATATAAACCATCAAGCAGTTAAAGGTGGCTATATGCTGTAGAAATCAAGGTACTGTATGAATGTAGACAAATTCAACAAAATCAACAAAAATGTAGTTTTGTTTTGTAAAATGAATAAATGAATAGATCTGGCTAGATTTTAATATTTCCTGAAGAAACTTTAGGGATGCATTTAGGATGGTTGCCAGGGTGTTGCTAGATGTAGGTTTTGCTAGGCAGTTACTTCTAAGTCTCCATGATATTATTGTATTGATTTACGCTGTTTGATCATCTGACCAATTAAAAAATGACTAACATATAAAGAAATACGAGTTCAGGGTTATATACACTGCTTAATAAAATAAAGGGAGCACTTAAACAGCACAATGTAACTCCAAGTCAATCACACTTCTGTGAAATCAAACTTTTCCATTGATCGTTTTTGTGTGATTTGTTGTCAGCACATTTAACTATGTGAAGAACAAAGTAATTAATAAGAATATTTCATTCATTCAGAATTAGGATGTGTTATTTTAGTGTTCCCTTTATTTTTTGGAGCAGTGTATATATCAATGCTGACACATATACATCAAAAGTGGTCTACATTTTCTCTAACCCTGTTCAGCCTGAATCATCAGAAGCATCTATGTGTCACTGGAACCGCATCCATCGCTCCGTGTGGCCTATACGCTGTGTTTTCCTCCGTCTGCAGTCGTAATACGGTCAGAATGGGCCGACGTCCAAAGCTGGGCAAAAATCCCAGAACTCTCTTGTGAGAGTCACCATATTATTAGTGTCTTAATAGGACAGTGTGTATGTAAGCGCGTGTGTTTGTGTGCGTTGTACTGTACTGAAATGCTGCAATGCAGAGAAATAGCTACAGTGTGACACTGCATCTGAACTAATTCACATTTTCTTGCCTAAAAGCAGTGAACACACGCTCAGAAAAGAGCTGTGCAGGTGCAAGACCTGAGAATACAGCTGAGTCACTCACTCTCTGTGACTCACACACACTCGTCTCTCTGACAACACCCCTCAGATCTACCACAAACTCATGTTTAACACCTCGCATTACAAACAACATGCCTGACTCAGTGCTGCGTGTCCCTGTGTGTGTGCATGGAAAAGCACCATGTTATTATCATCACATCATGAGAAACACACATCTTTCCCTGAAACAAGAGCTCAGGGACAATCAAAGAGGTTTCATGTTGTTTCCCTGTGAGGCACAGTGATGACATGTGATCATACGCAATGCTGAATCACTTTAGACACTGTAGAAGTCCCCCATATGAAGACACAAACATGTGGCCACCGCTGAAGAAAGTGTGTAATGAACAACATTTATATGGCTTTAAATTATGTTGGAGCAGCTTCCGCGTGTTTATTGCTCTGGCTATCAATATATACATAACAAATTAATATTAATATTAATATAATTAAAAATAAATGTATATATATATATATATATATATATACATAATTGTACTAAATAATATAACTACATAATTTAATATAATGACAGTGCAGAATTAAAAGTAGTAATAAATAAATGTATTATATATATTTTATAAAATTTAAATAATGCAAATTATTACTATGTTATTTATAAGTTAAACAACTTACTGTCACATTTATTTAATTGTACCGTTTAAAATGTAACATAAAATGCTTCATAATAAATAAAAAAATAATTAAAATAAAATAAAATTAAAATCTTAAATATAATGCTTTATTTATTATATATTATAACTTAACTTACTATTTATGTTCATTTTATTCTACCAAAGTAATACCATTACAATATATGTAATTAAAATGCGGTATTAAATAACAAATATACATCTAAATATTTCATAAATTTTCTTTAAAATTTCTTATACATTATGACCAAAAACACATACGCCCGCACACACATATATATATATATATAGAACCACAAATATAAATTACTAATAAAAATAAATAAATAACTAGAAATAAGTAAAATTAAATAAACCCAATAAATATATAAAGTAATTAATTAAAAAAAATTAAATAATGATTTATTAATGGAAAAAAAATATTATTATTATTATTATTATTATTAAAAAGAGCATATTTGACACTAGCACGTGTAGCCCTCTAAGCTCTGGGCCTTTGACAGCAGTGCCTCGCTGACAGGTGCCTCGGTCTCCAGGTGAGCCGCTCTTACCTGCAGCGCCGCAGTCCGCGCACAGCTCGTCGCCGCTCCGCTGCCGTAGATCGCGGGGAAGGCAGCTGCTCCGGTCGGGATCCCTCGCCATGACTCGCCGCAGGAACGGATCGATAGTCTCCGCTGGGCTTCTCTACGGCGAGCAGGTTGATGAATGGAGCAGCGATAAAAACGGAGCACTGAAGCCCGGGGCTGTATGTCCACTTGGTGATGGGATAGAAATGCGTAAAATATAGAGTCTTTCTCTTCCTCTTTGTTTTTGCGCTCAAGGTTCTGATGGTGGAGAGAGAGAGAGAGATCCTTTCCTTTCACTCTAGAGAATTTATCAGCGTCTTATCGCCTCCCTCCCTCCTTACACTGCCCACAAACACCCTGGAAATACAGAGACACCCAGCGGACACTTTCAGACTCTCTCCTCTCTTCTGTCGAGTCACAATGTTTTCAAATCATATATGCATGACTAATTCTATAATTGGTGTCACCGTCAACTCTGTTACCCAGCTAGACTTACAATGGAGACAGTAGTGTAACAGAGTTGACATTTTTATTTAATGTGCTGGTATAAATGCTAAGAACACATGACACTAATGAAAACAGGATTAAAAGAGCTTTAAATCAGTGGTTTTCAAACCTCAAAAAATATATATATACATAATTGTACTAAATAATATAACTACATAATTTAATATAATGAATAAATGAATGTATTATATATATTTGATCAAATTTAAATAATGCTAATTATTACTATAAGTTAAACAACTTACTGTCACATTTATTTAATTGCACTGTTTAAAATATAACATAAAATGCTTCATAATAAATGTAATAAATTAAAAATAAAATCAAATTAAAATCTTAAATATAATGCTTTATTTATTATATATTATAACTTAACTTACTATTTATGTTCATTTTATTCTACCAAAGTAATACCATTACAATATATGTAATTAAAATGCGGTATTAAATAACAAATATACATCTAAATATTTCATAAATCATATTATATAACACAATTTCTTATACATTACGACCAAAAACACATACGCCCGCACACACAGGTATATATATATATATAGAACCACAAATATAAATTATTTATAAAATAAATAAATAACTAGAAATAATTTAAATTAAATAAACTCAATAAATATATAAAGTAATTAACAGAGCTCTGCACGTTTTGTATGTCTCCCTTAATTCAGATCATCAGCTCTTTAAGAAAGGGTTTCATGAACTCAGATCTGTCAGGTATGAGAGATATTCAAAATGTGCAGAGCAGTGGGTCCCGAGGAACAGGATTGAAAACCCAATGTGTGATCGGTAATATATTATGTCTTCCTTTTGATATTGTGGTAACAGAGTTGACGTTTTAAAAATAGCTCTTGGTGTACGAAGTCTTTAGATTCAAATATTTTCTCAGAGAGAGCACCGATACTTAGCTTCAGATCTTATCCGTGAGTGAAAGTGACATCATTTCCTGATTCCTAATTGAAAAATTTGATGAAGAAAACAATGGTTGGGTAACAGAGTTGACACAAGATTTGGGGACACACTTTTTTTTTTTTTATAATTTAATGCTGTAGAATTAAGTAACTATTTAGGGCTTTAATAAATAAAATTAATAAACTGCTGCCAAAAGAAAACTACTATATAATATTTTGACTGAACATTGATACATGATCACAAAAATACATTTTTAGCTATTTAAGACACTTTTAATTTTTTTTTGCTATAGACGTACACATCTTGTAATTCATAAAGAACTATAATAAATAAATTAAAATAACAAAAAAAATGTACCATTGAAATTATTATGCAAAACAATCAATTTAAAGATCTCGTATATAGAAATATAAAATTTTATGTTTATTTAGAGTAGCATTTCTTGCTTGCTTCTATTCTCTGATTGGTAGAGATTGTGCAGAATCATGGGTAATGTAGTTTTTCATCAGTTATGAATATTAAAAAAAATATATATATATATATATATATATATATATATATTTAAACATGTATGCGGGAAGATGGGTTCATAAAAAGCATATTCCATCAATTACAACCTCATAATAATAAAAAAAGAGCAAACTTTAAAGTATAATTGTCAAAAAATCAACTCATCTATGGAGAAAATCAATAGCATAATTCTCACTTGTTGCCATTTCTGAGTAAATAAAATCATCTAGTTGTGTAAAGCACTCATAAGTAAAACTAAAATAAATTAATGTGCTGTTATTGAACTTAATGAGGAGATACAAGCGTGTGTGTTTATTTATTAATAAGTTGTTCTTATGATTTATAACATAATTTCTTTCGACGCATCTACCAAAACAATCCCTCGTGCTGTTATTGAAAGTGAAAGCAGCCAATCACCGGCTGCCTTTCAAAGGCCACGCCTATTGGCCGGCCTCCAGGAACATATGTAAGCCAATCGGAGATCGTTTTTGAGCAACAGGCCCAAACCAGGCGTGACAGACGTTTTGTTGAACCAATAAGAGTCTTCGTGGCACTATGACGTAAATGCATCACGTCATCTGGTTTTTGTTTTTGCTCAACGTTGTGCATGTCAGCACTTGGACCCTGTTTAATCGAGCATGTAATAATAATCATTATAAAAAAAAAAAAAATTTCCCAACATATAATTTCTTCGCCGCAGTTAATGGACAGCGTGTTCTGAGTCACTGCGGAGTGGGACAGTTTTGGGATGATCGAACCGATCCCAGAGTTCCGAACCGGAGAGAGAGTGCGAAAGTCCGGTTCCCCTCCAGACGAAGAAAGCCCTGATGGAGCTCTCAAACCTCAAAGGCTATTCTGTGCTTCCTTTAACCAGGACATGACGTAATGCTGTATTCCTTTTGGTCAAGCTCTTATAAATCCAAGAGAAGATCCATATGTGACCTTCGACCTCTAAACCAGTCGTTTTTCTTAATTAACATGTTTTCCATTGATGTATGATAACACAATATTAGATAAAACTATCTGAAGCTGCAAAAAAATCAAGTTCTTAGCAATGCAAAAATCTCTGTAGAAATGTTACAAATGATATGCATCCCTTTGAAGCGTATCCTCATTTCTAATTTATCTTTTTGCTTTAAAAATATTATTATTCTTCTTGCATGGTAATATAGATGATGTGTTTTTGTTGTCATATGTGTGTAACTATATCTAAACCTTCTTGATTAAAAACACTATTTGAATCTTTTTGGATATAGATTTATTCAGCTCTCTGTTGTTTCAGGTCTTTGGCTGTTGGTGGTAAGAATGGCTACAGGCTTTTCTCTCTGTCCTCTGTCGACAGAATGGATTGCATTCATCAAGGAGGTAAAAACGGTCTCAGAGTTATCTGATCATGTCACTGTGCAATTGTCACAGATGTTTGATTGCAGCTGCATTCGGGAAATCCGTTAAATAAACAGAACCAAGGCAAGGGTCAGGTCATCTCAGACCGTCATGTACATGAACACCTGCACAGAGACTCAAATAAACGAACTGATAAAATTAGAAAAAGGTTTTCTAAAGTAACTTCCTTTTTGTAAAGAAAGTCGTGCATATATTAATGAATAAATCAAACTATCATGATTTATTTTGGTTAGTTATGCAGGTATGTTTTAAAATAGTACAATAATAGAATCATAATGTGTCATTATCACTGAGAGGTTAGCTTGTATTCAAAATATTTAGTTACAAAAGAAAGGACATTTTTGTGGTTGTCAAACATTAGTGAAGAATGTTACTTAAAAGTAAACAACAACAGCATTGATATTTTGTATCCAGATGTAGTGCCTTTGGGTCTTCTTTGTAATGTAATAATTCAGTGTCTATGTCTGTGTGTGTGATTAGAGGAAAGCCCTGATGTGTATATAGCAGAGCGGCTCTTCTCCAGCAGTCTGATGGTGGTTGTGAGCAGATGCACACCCTTCAGAATGAACATCTACCATTTCAAGAAAGGCACAGAGATCTGTAACTACAGCTACTCCAACAACATCCTGGCAGTCAAACTCAACCGACAGGTATTGCATAAAACCTATTTTCCCCCAAAAAAACAGTGATAATAATCAGAAAAGTTTCTTTAGCAGCGACTCAGATGATTTCTGAAGGATGTGACACTGAAGACTACAGTAATGATCCTTAAAAATGTAGCTTTGATCACAGAAATAATAACATAAAGCTATTTTAAAGTGTAATATTAAATCAGAAAATGTTGTTTTTTATAGTGCTCTTAAAGGATTCATTTAAGTTTTTGTTTGCATAATATATGTGTGTGTACATATTTATTATTTATATATAAACACACACACATACAGTTTATATTTTGAAAATATTTCCATTTATATATTTACACTCATATCAATTCTAATATATTAAACTTGCCACATCATTTTTTATATATATATATATATATATATATATATATATGCACATGTGTGTAATTATATAGATAATAAATATACATGGTTATGTAAACAAAACCTTTTATCTTATTTTTTTGTTTGATATCACTACTTTTTTGTTTTAGTTGTGCCGAGTCTTCTTTTAAAGTCATGTTTAGATATGAGGCTTACAGGGTTTACATGTTCTTCAGAGGCTTGTAGTTTGTCTGGAGGAGGCTCTGTACATCCACAACATCAAGGACATGAAACTTCTCAAGTCTCTTCTCAACACACCACCAAACCCCAAAGGTAACACTGTAAAACTACTTTTGAGTTATTGGTGTAATAACCTGCATGTCTGTTCATTGATCAGAGTGTGGCTATAAACTGGGTCGTGATTGATCTGTAACGGCTCTCCTTTCTGCCAGGTCTCTGTGCACTGTCTGTCAATCATTCCAGCTCGTATCTGGCATATCCAGGGAGCTTCACCGCTGGAGAAATCACTCTGTATGATGCTTTGAATCTGGTAAGAACCGCTTTGAAACGTGCTTTAATGAAAACGAAGCTTATCGCGTCTTCAAGCTCTGCACTTTGGTTATTTGTAGAATAAGGTGACCGGGATCTCGGCTCACGCCAGTCATGTGGCTGCCATCGCTTTCGATGCCTCAGGAACCCTTCTGGCCAGTGCTTCTGAAAAAGTGAGTCTGATGTCTTGACGTCAGTTTTAGTGGAGGAGCTTCAGATGTTGTGCTGTGGTCTGATTTGATATTGTGGTTCCCAGGGCACTGTTATACGGGTTTTCAGCATACCTGACGGAGTCAAGCTGATTGAGTTCCGCAGAGGGATGAAGAGGTGAGGCATACACTGACACACTCACACACAACTCTTAGAAAACAATAGAAGGCTGTTTGTTCAGCTATGAAACCAATGACTGATTTGTATTATAACTGACATATGTTATTAACACACTTCCTTTTTCTTTAAGACTGATTTGGAAATCTTTCAGAATTATTTTTTTTATATAATATAAAATTATATTGCATTGTAAAATTTGCATGTATATATATAAAAAATTTAATGTGTATATAAATATATATATATATATATATATATATGTATATATTAAGTTGTGTGTGTTTGTGCATGTAGTTTTAAATAAAAAAATAATAATTAATTTTTAAAAAAGCTGTATTTTTGACATATGTTCCCTCTATTAAATTAGCCTTATTAAAAAAAAGGAGTTATATATTATTCATAAATTTTTTAATAAATAAAATAAATGTATTCATTAACTCACTCTTTACGTATTTATTATTTGTTTAATTTTATTATATAAATACATTAATTTATACATTATTAGATTATTTATTTAATAATATTGATCCCTACAAAGCCAAACGTTTATTTATGTGGCACTATTTATACAGCAAAATCTGATCGATGTGCTTTACAATGCATCAAAAAACAGACCAAATAACAGAAAGACATCATACATGAAATACATGATAGACACATTAATAAAAGCCAGTGAAAAGAAATGAGTTTTTAATAATGACTGGCATAAGGTCAAGTGGATGAAAAGCTTACTTGTTCGTATATTATTTAATGTTGTTTGTGTTTAGGTATGTCAGCATCAGTTCTCTGTCGTTCAGTGTGGATGCAGAGTTTCTCTGTGCCTCCAGTAACACAGAGACCGTTCACATCTTCAGACTGGAGCACAGTCCCAGGTGAGATGTGATGTGCATAAATGAATCCAGTGCAATGTAGGCTTTATGGCACCTTCACCATGTCATGTGTGAACAGTAAGGAGTCTCCATCATGGTCTGCATACATGGGGAAGATGTTTTCAGCGGCCAGTACCTACCTTCCCTCTCAGGTGTCAGATATGATGCATCAGGACAGAGCGTTTGCGACCGTTCGCCTCAGTGTGGCCGGAGTCAGGAGCATTACAGCTCTTTCCACGTGAGTGCAATGCATTGCTGTACATGAGCGTACGGAGACGAGGAAATGCTTGATTGTATATTTCATCGTCTGCAGGATCCAGAAGATTCCACGTCTTCTAGTGGCTTCACTAGAGGGTCATCTCTACATCTACAATGTAGATCCTCAGGAAGGAGGAGACTGTCGTTTAGTGAAGAAGCACAGGTTAGCCAGGACAGATTATACATTATTATTTTGTTTAAAAAAATGTAAACAAAATTGTCTAATTTGACATAAACCATGGAATATAGAATTGAAATGTCTATATTTATACAAATTAATGGACCATTTGCCATTCAATGTTATATACTATAAACCATAAACTATAAAATTGATCTAACGTTTATGTTCATGTAATTAGTTTCCCGAACAGGGTTTAAGACTAGTCCTAGATTAAAATAAATGTTAAGAGCTGTCTAAAGTGGAAAAAGCTTGCACTGAGATATCTTAAAAAATTGTCATTGTTTGGTCTTAAAACGCTCACAGATAATGCATTTTTGTAAGACATGTTTCTAAAAATTCTTAGCAAAGGTCTAGTCCTAATCTAATCCCTATCTGGGAAAACGGCCCTTGATGTTTTCCAATTTGATATACAATAAACTAAAATAAATTGTGTGTATTTATATATATATAGATTTTACAGATTGTTTTTTGGTCTAATTTTATAAAAAAAAATAAAAAAAAACATAAACTATGCAAATAATTTAAAGTTTTCCAATGTGATAAACTAAAAAAAAATATATATATGTATATAGATATAGATAGATATATAAATAATTGATTTTACAGATTTTTTTGGTCCAATTTTATTAAAAATAAACCATAAAATATGACATTCATTTAAAGTTTTCTTTTTCCAATTTGATACACAGTAAGCCATAAAATCTATAATTGATTTACATTTTTTGTACAATTTTATACACAATAAACATAAAGAAATAATATTCACAGTTGAATCACTGTTTACTGTTTGATTTACGGTAAACCATAAATTATATAATTGGTGGAATTTGACATTACTGTCCAACCTGACTCAAAATAAGCCATAAAAAATGTATAAGTAAGGCTATTAAAAATTTTTCCTACAAGCTTTTGAAGCTTTTGAAATATGCAGCACTGATGGTCAAATCTCTAGATAAATGTGCCTTTGGTTCATCCATCAGACTGTTTGACAGTGAAGATGAAACAGAGACGGAAAGTCCATCGTACGCAGAAACTGTTGCCACCAGCACAAAAGCAGACTCTCCATCTTCTAGTTCCCTCCCAGGTACATCACAAGCTCTGTAAGAATACATCACACGTCTATTTCTCTGCCCTCCTGAGGATTTATAGGTAAACGATGCTGTTTCCTTCAGGTTTCTCTGAGGATGTTGGTGTGAAGAGAGGAGAGCTGATCCCAGAACATGAGTTTGCAGATGGACCCATCCGTCTGGATGATGAACAGGAGTTTCCTCCGGTCAGCTTTCAGAACAGATGAAGACTCCATCTCCACAAACACATTTCAAATCACAGTCATTGATCAAATCATCTTAAAATAAATAGCAGGCAAATATAGATTCAGGGATTACTAGCTCAGACCAACCTTTTACAAATACATTCCCGTTACGAACTAGAGCAGCTCATAGGCGTGTGTTTAATTCATTCTAACTACAGCGGTGAACACATTATGCCACAGATGTCTGGAAATGCTGGCTAACATACTATATTATTATGAAGAACAATGCTTTTCAGTGAAACTGATTTTTATGAATGATAGAAGGTGGCCTGCAGGAGGTAAAAATCAGATTTACCTACAGTAGAGTACAGTATGAGTGCCAAAGCACTACAATAAGCAATGGACATTTTAGTGTTGACCATATTAAATAGATTTGTTTAAATGTGCATTAAAAAAGAGTATTTCAGGTGTGTAGAAAACCAATTAAACACATGAATGTGTTGCTTTTTCGGTGTTATTAGAACGCTAACATAATAAAATAAAGTTGGCAAAATGAAAACTAACTTTGAGTTTGTTTGTGTTGGGAATGATGTGCTACAAACAAGTTTGCATACATTATTTGATATTGTCATCTAAATTATTTATCAGATGGCAAAAAATAATTCAAGCAAGAACTCTGATTACACTGCTCTGATCAATAAATATATATATATATAATGTATAGGAATCATACAAATTGAATACAAGCATCTAATTGCATGGTATTTTTAATTAAATAATGTATTATGCATTTATAACGAATGCAATCATCCATAATTTCTTCTGTTGTCTTTGAAATATGATTAAAGTGTTGATGCTGCATGTACTCACAAGCATTTTTAAATAAATGTTATTGTTATTTCTATTGAAACCTGTATGGCATGTATGTAAATAGCCTAAATTTATAATTACATAGCTTATTTGTAATAATGAAGTTGCAATTTAAAACATAAACAGCATATGCTGGTTAAAGCTGGTCGTTTTGCTGGTTTATGCTGGGCCTTTGCCAGCATGTGACCAACTTAAACCAGCATCCCAGCATCAAAACATACCTAACCAGCATAATACTGTTTTTTCAGCAGCAAGTTCTCTTTAAAATGTACTTTAAAGTATGTATTTTTTTACACTTAGGCTAAGTGACCCTTCATTAATATTATATGATCTGCAAGTAGCCTACAATTACAGAAACATATTTGTAAGATTTGAAGTAGTGCACTATAAATATAGAAGCAAGTTTCTACCGCTAAATTAAAAAGTTTATTAACTAAACAGTTCTGACTTTTAAAAAACAGTAATGGTCGCCATTAAATTCAACTATGGAAACGAGCTTCATTAGTATAACAAGCGCTTATTCAGTACTATTAAGCGCACTTCTTTTCCTCAAGAGTAGCCGCAGAAGAGCTTCCATAAATGCTCCCTACATAGACGTCTCTCTCGAACACTATTTTTTTTATTTTATTTTTTATTTTATTTTTTTGAACTTTTGAAATAACAAAACAGCGAATACAAAAAATATACAAATATATAAATAATACAGGTATT
>JAUMHI010000069.1:5228174-5258548 GCA_032359435.1 Enteromius unitaeniatus
ACATTACAAATAAACATAATATGAATAAAACAAACAGTGCTTTTATGTTTCAGGAAGAGTAGGTGTATTCAGCAGCATTGAAAGGAGAAACGCTATATACATCTACACTACAGCCATCATTCACTCTCTCTCAGTTTTTAATCTGAATGAGTTTCTTTTTTCTGTTGAACATCGTATTAAATTCAGTGAGGACCTGCTACTGTTTGGTTGCTCAAAATATCTTATTCTGTGTTTAGCACAAGAAAGGTATTAATACAGGTTTGGGACAACAGTGAGTGTTTTAACCGAATGTTGCTTCTAACTCGATTTACTTGCAAAAATAGCCAAAATAGCCATTGTCTATATCTTATGTGCATTTGATTTGATCGAAAAACGGCTTGATTATAAATTAGGATATTAATCCATATTAACATTTTGTAAAGCAGAGCTAGTTTAACCTAATAATGGGGTGCATTTCAGTCACTATTTCATATTCATTCTGTTTTTCTGACAACAGCAAGATAATATGACGCACTGACGCAATGAATATGCAACTTGACGTATGACGTCATCTATGACATCTTTCAAGCCGGCTTTAGCTTCTTTCCATTGAAAAAAGTTGGCAAAACTGGATGTTATTCATTCAGAACACATTCATGTGGCATGATTTTGAATCGCTGACAGGTCCAGATATTAAGCATGCCAAATATCTCACGGGTGTCAGCGACACATCAGTGATTCTCTCACATCATGTCTTTGATAGTTCACACTGTGCACCGATTTGCCTATGATGTCGACATTTCTCAAAACCTGTTGGTGGGTCAAAATCGGGGCAGATGTGAGCCTGACCGGCTGGTCAAAAAAACGTCCGATTCCATCAAATTCAAACAAAATTTGCAATATTTTGAATTCTGGGAATGTCAGTTTACGGGTTTTCCCTGTAAATTTTACAGGAATTTACCATTAACCAATCCTTCAATATCATTGTTTTACTCATGATTTCCCAGGCAGGGCTTAGTTAAGCCAGGGTTATAGGCTTTAAATTACATTAGATTCAAGTCTTTTTTGTTGTTGTTGTTGTTGTTGTTGTTAAAATGTGGCTTAGAAAACATTATAAATGTGCATCTTTTTACAAATCAATAGCACTGACATATTTTAAGACATGCCCGTTCAAATTGCGTTCAGTTAAGCTCAAACATAAATTTTCTGGATTTAAGCCTTGTTTTTGTAACTGGGCATTAATGTATTAAACCACATTAAGCTACAATGCTTAATATTGCATATATGGGTGCTTATTAATTGTGTATAGATAATTAAATTACATTTTAAGTGAAAATCACTCACATTTCACATAAATCTGCAGACCTGTTTGTTTATATTGTTGATTCAAGGCTTTTTTAAGTGAAAATATATACTTTAGTTTCTCCAGCCAATCAATACCAATTTGTATCATGAAAAGGAGTATTGTTCTGAATGCAAGTGATCTGACTTGTGATCTTGTAAGCCACATTAGCTGCATTAGCGCTGTGATAATTTCACCCCGTAATGCGCATTGTAAGCACACAGCAGCCACCACTCATTACCTCATGGCTTTCTTTTGCATAAAAACACATTTTTAATCATTTTTTAATAATAAAAGAGTTAATTAAGAAAAATAGACTGGACTACCTATTACAAAGTATTTCTAATTTCTCATAATTTGGTCCTCAACAGGTCAGGTGGTTTTCTCGAGAGAGAGAGAGAGAGAGAGAGAGCAGCCGTTCATTCACGGCGCACTGGATTCAAGTAACACTCGCCCCTGGCAGCTGAAGATGACGTTACTATGGAAACAGTTTTTGCTGCTATCAATCATGGGGTATCTAGCAGGTAAAATGAATTGGTAATTCTTTCCCTCTGTGGCTCTTGTGGTGTATTCACAACTATGTCTTCATAAAGTTTAACTTAATGTTATCTTAGGTAAACTCAACTGAAACAATGTTCTCAAGCTCAGAGTTAAGAAAGAGAAATCTGACTGTATATATATATATATACATATATATATGACAAGTGCTTCCCAAAAAGTGTCCTCTTGTTCAGTGAAGCTTTACTGTATGTACATGGTCAACCTGACTATTGTTGTTGCAGCATTTGTTGCTATCAGCCCATATCTTGATTATGAGCGGAAGACAGTAATAGAGCCTGACGCACAGAATCAGGCTTACAGGAACATGACGTGCTTTGGATGTGGCTTTCAATTAAGCTGTGCAGTTTTGAAAATGAATTGTGTCAAGGTTTTACAGTCTTTTCTGCTCCTTAAGAATTATTGAGTATCTGCTGTGCACAAGCATGTATTTACAAGCAAGTCATTGTACATATTTGTATACATTGTACAAGCAACATATTTGTTTTTCATTTAGGTCGACGAGAGGATAAAAAATAGAAATGCACAATGTAAATGTCATACGAGAGCGCCTTGGTTCCTATTTTCGGAAGAAATTCAAATGAATTTTTGTTGTGCTGTAGAAGGTTTTGGAAGCTTCGAAACAATGCGTCCCCCAAGGAAATAGAACTAGTATGTCACAGTTTATGGCTCCGCGATGATACAGATGAACCTCTTAAAGGAATAGCTCACCTAAAAATAATCCTTCTGTCATCATTTACTAACCCTCATGTCGATCCAAATCTGTGACTTTTTTTCCGAAATGCAGAAAATAAGATATTTTGAGTATTTTTACTGATTGCTCTTTTCCATGAATCCCCGCTGAGGCTTTCAAGCTTCAAACAGGATGCACCGTAAAAGTGGTCTGTACGACATGTGTGCTGTATTTCAGGTCTTCTGAAGCCATACGATAGCTTTGAGTGAGGAACAGATTGAAATTTGAGTCATTTCTCAGCTCCTGCGAGCTGTTAACGGCTGTGGCGGGATCATTCAGTCTGTGAGCTGAACTTGAGGACCAGTTTGATTTGTGAATGAATCATTCAAACTGGTTTGTGAACTGAATGAAGCGATTTGTTAAAATAAAAACTAACACCAAAATTGATTTGTTTGATTAGGGGGGAAAATTGTTTTATCATGAGACCATGATAAAACCAGAAATTCTTCAAGTATTTTTATTAAAACATGCTGCTATCTGATCAGTGCAAATTATATATCAACATTACGATATTATTTTAACTCACCAAAATATCACATGCACATTGAACTCTCAAAAACATTTACATTTCAAAAGAGATCATCAATCATCTGATGACAGCTCATGATCGGCTCGTGCGGTGAGATAAAATGTCAAAAAATTATTGAGTCTCTTGTGTACACAAGCATATAACTATATATGTACATAGACATATATAAGCGTATACAGCCACACGCTATTTTTTCTTTTTGTGGTCTTTTTTAAGCTCAAAAGCAACTGACAACATACTCTTGAAAGCGTCTTCTTTCGTCTTTTATAGGAAAAAAGAAAGTTATTGTACATAATTTTCATTTTGAGATGAAATAGTCCTTTAAAAGCAACATATAATAAAAACATTGTTTTTCATTTAGGCTGACGAGAGGATAAAAAATAGAAAGGCACTGTAATGTAAAGTATAACTTCAGTGTGCACAATGCAAATGTCATACGAGAGTGCCTTGGTTCCCATTTTCTGAACAAATGTCACACTTAAATGTGAAGATTCCTGTGAATTGTGCCGCTTTGATAACATCTTAAGCAGAAATTGAGTGATGCTAGGATAGCACTTGATTAGAACCCACACACCTGGTGTGATCTCAACACATATGGTCCGTGTTTCTGCACTCTTTATGCATGCATTTTACTGCGCAGCTTCTGTCATCAGCAGAATATTTACCCACAAACTAATTTAAAAAAATAAATCTTAAAGGGACAGTTCACACAAGATGGAAAATTTGCAACCAGTTACTCAACCTCAAGCTGTACCAAATCTGTGCGACTTTGCACTTCGGAAAACAAAAGAAGATCATTTGAAGAATCTTGGCATACAAAAAGTTTTTGTATGCCAAAAAGGCTGACTCCTATTAAATGCACAAAAAGACACTATGATGTTTTGTAAAATATCTGCTTTTATCTCCATAGCAAATGATGACTGAATAGACTGAATTTCCATGATCACATGAACTACATAAAGTATAAAACAGTATTTAAAGGTTAAATTCTAGTTTCTTACTAGTGTAAGCGAAACATAAAAGAATTGTTAATTGCAAATGGGTTTCTTTTCTTTTGCAATCATCTGTTCTTCTCTATTGAGATGTATATCCAATGAAACAGCTTTTTGAATGGGGCTTAATTTTGTCCATTGGGAATTGATTGGATCGTTTTCGTCCTCTTAATGGTGCACTTGTCATCAGAGAAAAGAGGAGGACAGGAAGTTTTTGATTAAATGTTAGGAAATTAAAAAATAATAATGAATACAAAGATAAATCTTTTTTTAATAAACCCTGTAATTTTCCATAACAATAAGAATCAATCTTATATTCATGGTGACTTTAAACCTATCAGCCTTTGGTTGAACAAATTAGTCAGGCATTATTCCCGCCACCAAACTAACACCATTGTTGGTGTCTGTGTCACTGTCTCTATCTTACATATAATTGTCTCTCGCTATTAAGATGTGGTAGTGCTCTTAATTGGGTGAATTATTCCATAAAAGTATTTTAATATTGAAAAATGACACACTTCAGGTTAGGCTGTGCATTAAGATAAAAATAATGTAATTGCATTCTGTTGTTTGCTCTCAGAGTGTATGGATTATAAGTCTTTCAACGGGCCGAAATGGCGAATGGAGCCTAGTGATCTGACAGTGGGCTCACTGGAGGAAGAAGCTACACTGGCCTGTGACGCAAAGGGCATTCCTTCCCCTCAGTACAGGTACATTTGCATTTTCTGCTTCTGTTTTTCTCACTCTTTAAAGTGACCCTGTTATGGGTGTTTGAAAATGACTTTTCATGCAGTGTGCAACACACGTCCTGCAAAGTTTTAACTCTGAAATTATCTCTCAGTCGACTCTGAATCATTAAAATGAGTCCCAAGCCGCTACACAACTTCTGATGACACATGAGCATATTGCCCACCCCGCTTGTTGGTCTTTTCGTGTCGTGTTAATGCCTTAACATGCCTCACAAAGACATTTTTTGAGACATTTTTCTTCCACTGAGAAATTTGAAAGATTCCACAACACCAATCATGCATGATGTGATATTTATTCATGCAGTACTGTATGCTATAATTAGAATTTAATGACCAAGATGTACAGAATTCACAACTTTCACTCCCTCACAATGGTGAGAGTTGCCCGTGACAACAAAATGATCTTTCTTTTGGGTATGTCTCAACAGTCCATTAATTTTTGCTGTATGTTCAGGTTAGATATATGCCGGGGCGCAGTGTGTCACATTTTGACATCTGCATTATCTGATGGCTATGGTTAGTCGGGAATGTTCCTGTAATTTAATGGATTATGGATTTCACATCTCAAGGCTGTATCTCATAGTGCCTTCCTGGGCTCTATCTCAACAGAAGAGCCGTAAAACTGCAATATTTATATGGGCTTCACGCTGGCAGGGCTCAACGAATGCACTGACACATGCACATCAATTAAACATGTGGCACATGTTATGTGCCATGCATCATTCAATTTAAACCAAACTAGATCTTTCAAATGCAGTACACATATATTTTATTCAAAAGTGTGTTCTGAATACTGGGTTGAAACATGCTTACGATTTCAAAAAGTCTGAAAATAGCTGATCAGAAATGTGGGTTTTTTTTGTTTTGCTTAGAGAATTTTTTATGCCCTTGTCAACACTGACGGTGTTGCTATACTGTTCTACGCTAGTAGGCATTACTGTCTCTTCCAAACCAGACATGATGCAATAAGATTCGAGCGACAAGCTATTTTTCTGTCCGTACCAGACACAGCTACAGGATGCAACAAAATCAATCCCTAATCACGACCAGTCAGAAGAGAGTGTGGGTGGGCTCTCTGCAAGAGCACTGCTGTCTCACACTTACAAAGGAAACGGAACTAAATATTTCAACTAATAAAAATTCAAAGCACGCACACTGATACAATATTTCCTAAAATTGTCTTCATTTATTTATTTTCAGGATATGTGTTAAATTACCATTTGGAATGTTCTTTATGATTCTCTGATATTCAAATTCAAATGAAATGATTTTAATATTACATAAAACGCAATCAGCTGTCAGTCATAATGTTGCAGAAATAAAAAAGCATTCCAGAAACAGATTTCCTGGTGCTTGTCACGTATATCCAGATTGGCTTATTGGGATTTTTATCACGTCTTGTGGCATTAAGTGTCCATTTAGGACAGTGTGGTCCCACTTTTTATTAAGTGTCCCTAATACCTGTGTACTTACACAGTAACTAGATGTATACAGTGTATCTAGTGTGTAACCACAGTGTAAGTACACATTGCTACATAGTATCTACAGCTGTGTATCTATAAATGTGTAACAGGACATTGGTAACAAAGCTTTTTTCACTTCACTAAGTAGTCATGTAACAGGAATTACATAGCTACATTTTGTAACAGCAGCATGTATAAGAGTAACTGGAACAGGTGGTGATCAGGGGGTGTAGTTGAGTAGGTGGATGAAGTGGGTGGAGTTTGTGCACCTCTGTAATACCAGTATATATTAGGGGTGTAACGATATGCTTATTCGTATTGAACCATTCGGTACGAGGCTTACGGTTCGGTACGCATTACAAACCGAACGATTCAGGAAAAAAAAGAAAAAAGAAAAAAAAAGAGAATAAATTGTGTAAAATGTAATGTTTTCAGTGATACGCTCAACAAGCCAGCCCAAATGACGGGACAGGCAATGTGCTGACTGCCCCTTCCACCCCCAAACAGAAAAAACACGCACATTACAAACTAACATTGTCCCCGCGGCATTCAGGTAGGCATTTCCAACATATTCAACAGGGCAAAACAATCGATCGGTAACTGTGAGTGAGTGTCAGACATCTTCAGATCCAAAAGCAGGCTTTATTTAACAACAGTGTCAAACAGGCAAAGATCAAATACCAAATAACAGGAACAGCGGAGGCAAGATAAGGCAGAGTCAGAGTCCAGGCAAGAGTTCAGGGGCACAGGCAGAAGTCAGAATAGATAGTCCAGGCAGGGGTCGAGATATCCTGCAAAGGTTCAGAAGTCAATAGGCTGTCTAAAGGTAAACACAAGATCAGTCCGAAATCACAAAGATAAACGCTTGGAATTGTTGCCATGGCAGAACAAAACTTTGCGTCTATCCAGCGTGAAACTGGCGCTTAAATAGCGCTGAGAATTAGCCACTCCAGTCACGGAAATCAGGGAAATCAGTAGAAAAGGCCATCTTCCACTCGTCTCCTTCTTTGATACGGATAAGGTTATAAGCGCTTCTTAGATCAAGTTTAGTGAAGTATTTGGCCTTACGAAGCTGTTCCAGTGCTGAGGGTACCAGAGGCAATGGGTATCGATACTGGAGACTGGAGACTGGAGACTGCCATCTTTCTTTTGTATGAAGAAAATCCTGCTGAAGCTGGTGAAGTGGATGGCCTTATGAAACCCTTGTTCATTTCTTCTTGAATGTAGTTCTGCATGCTGAGTGTCTCTGGTTGGGAAAGGGGAAAGATTCGTCCCTTTGGTGGTAATAACCAGGCAGAAGATCTATGGCGCAGTCCATAGATTGGTGAGGTGGAAGTTGGGTTGCCTTTTCCTTACTGAAGGCCTCCAGCAGGTCGTGGTACCGTGCAGGTAAGTGCTCGTGAGGATTACTTTCAACAGGGTGCTCGGGTGTAAGTGAGGGTGGGTCTTGGAGTCCCTGGCAAGGTGGCCGTGTGGGACAATTGGCCCTGATGTGGCCCGGTAACCCGCAGTAGTGACAGAGGTTGGTACGTCGTCTCCTATCACGCTCCTCGTCAGTGAGGTGTGTGTATCCCAGTTGCATAGGCTTGACATCGGTGACAGTAGAGGTTCGAGCTGAGGAGAAGAGCGATCAACGTCCTCGGGCAAGATCATATCAGGTTGTCAATCTGTATGGCAAGCTCCATAAACTGCTCCAAAGATTTTCCCTCGTCTCTGCATGTTAGCTCAGCCTGTAGATCAAATACCTGATAACAGGAACAGCGGAGGCAAGACAAGGCAGAGTCAGAGTCCAGAGGCAAGAGTTCCAGGCATACAGTGGTCTGTATGTTGACACAATCTGTGCTGTCTGAAGAAAATGTGGACACTCTCAGCTTTCTAAACTTAAAAAAAATATTGAAAACGTTGAAACGGAGTTACATTTAAATACAAAATTGTTCTTTTCTTTCTATTAGTTTATAACTACTACAATATAGCATTTAAATTTTTATAAGGAGCATTTGGTTTTGGTTATAATGGAGGTTTTGTTTTATTTGCTGCTAAGAAGAAAGTATAGCTCCAGTGTTGTTCAAAGTAAAAGAAAAAAACAAAACAAGATCATACTTTTATGTTAGTTTAAAAAGTTATGTTACTTATGTTAAAAATCAAAGAAATTGCTGTATCAAAAGCATACCAAACCATAACACTACTGTATCGAACCAAACCGTTACACCCCTAGTATATATGAATGGTAACTCCTCAGGGACTGCCCACTTAATATAAAGTGTAACAATCTGGACACCAACCACAATTTATATGGAAAGCCTAACTTACTGCCCGCTGTGTAACATCAGAGTCATTACATACTAAATTCATAGCAATTGTCTATTTAATATAAAGTGTAACACTTTATTTACCAAAAAGTGCTGTTAGTCCTGTTACACATTTGTTCTTTCATTACCAAAAAGTGTTGTTACCAATGTCCTGTTACACATTTATAGTTACACACACATCATTCTGAGGGTTGTGTGTAGTTACAGAAATATTACAACTGTAGATACCGGCGTGTACTTACACTATGGTTATATACTACATACACATCTAGTTACTATGGCAGTACATGGGTATTAGGAACACTTAATATAAAGTGGGACCTAAAAAGGTAAGAAAAGAGAAGAAAAGAAAAAAAGTATTTTTTAATGAATCAGTACCTTTTACTGCTGAAATAATTTTTAAAAACTTTTCTTTATTTTCTAGAAATTTGCATTTGATTTTTCCTTTATTCCTTTAAAGGACTAAAAGGAACCATTAAAAATGATCGTAAAAATCGTAAAATTAAGTGAAACATTTTAGCATTGTTGAATTGCAGCCAATCACTTATGTCATATGCAGTGATTTATTTGGACTTAGACCCTGTTTACACTTTGCATTAGATTGTGTTTTTGTCGATCCTGTAAATGGGGTCTGAAACATTTTGATTTTGTCCACATTTGACCCTTTCTAAAATGCATACTTGCATTTGCACTGCTTTCATAAACATTAATGTGGTCAAATGCATTTGAACAGGCACTAAAAAGTGCTGCTTCTACCTACTGATCTAATTCTTAAACATTATGGGATGTTTTGTTGAAGCGTGCAAGCCACACGCTTTAAACTTTGCCAGCTGAAATCTTTTGAAATGTTAAAAGCTGTATCCAGTCGAAATGAATCAATGAATACACAAAGCATTATGTACAGGGCCAGAGTTTTAACTAAAAAAGCTTACATTTGACACAATTTCTTGCACACTATTTTGACTTCAAAACCAATTTAACACAATGCGAGCTTGGAAACCTGATACATTCATATCACTTTTGCTATCATTAAAGAAACACTCCACTTTTTTTGGAAATAGGCTCATTCTCCAACTACCCCAGAGTTAATAAGATTAGTTTTACCGTTTTGGAATCTATTCAGCCGATCTCTGGATCTGGTGATAGCACTTTTAGCATAGCTTAGCACAGATCATTGAATCCAATTAGACCAGTAGCATTGCGTTAAAAAATGACCAAAGCATTTGGATAAGACCAGCAATGCTACTGGTCTAATTGGATTCAAAGATCTATGCTAAGCTATGCTAAAAGTGCTACCGCCAGAACCGGAGATTGGCTAAATAGATTCCAAAATGGCAAAACTCAACCAATTAATGCTGGGGGAGTTGGAGAACGAGCCTATTTCGAAAAAAAAAATTGAGTGCTCCCCTTAACGCTATCTGGTAAATTTAACACAATTAACATAAAATGCAGCAATACATTTCTATAATAGTATAATAAAAACATAGAATAGAATGCATAGTATAGAATGCACATTTTAGCACAACTAACTAGATATTTCACTTTGAAACTGCCACGAAACATAGTTACAAAATGTATTGCAAGAACATAGCCACAAGTATATATTTCCAATGAGCCTTGGTTGCAAAAAGCACAATGTTCTCTTACCGCTCCTGATTACCCAGCATAATTTTGCAGCTATCAGAGCAGAAACGAAAGCTGCTGCTCTCCGTATCATTTTCAATTGTCTCCTTTTACATTCATAAGTAAATTGTGCAAGCTTATTTTACAATATTAGACTGAGAGATCAGAAAAATCCCATATTCGCTCTTCCCTCAAAGAAATCAGAAAAGTGCACAAAAGAGGTGGATGTAAAAGCCTAGGGTAAATGGGAATGTCTCCAATGTCTACACCAAAAGGCATCTTTACAGCATGCATAGACAGGAACTTAGACCCAGACCATCTTTAATTGCCACCCAGATTCGTTGCTGTTCTCATCTCAGTTAATGGGTTACACCACCCCAAAATGGAAACTGAGTCATTATTTCACTTAGCCCCATGTCATTTTGTATCTGTAAATGCTTAGTTCGTATTTGGAACACAGTTTAAGATAAAACCAGGAAGTTTTGACTTTCCCATTGACTGCCAAGTAAACAACACTGTCAAAGTCCAGAAAAGTATGACAGACATAGTCAGAATATTTGCCATCAGTTGATCAGTCTGAATGTTAAGCGACGAGAATGCTCTTTGTATGCAAAGACAATAAAAATAACGGCTTTATTCAACAATTCTTAGCACAGATATTCTTTCTACAATTATTTACACCTTGATTTGAATGAAAACAGCTTATTCGTGTGTCACTGCTGACATAGAAATGCGGAAGCAGTTTGCCTTCAGTGGATGCTCTCCAAACTGTTAACTAAAGTCCTTATTTTTATTTTCTTTGTGTACAAAAAGTATTCTCGTAGCTTCATAAAATACAACTTGAACCACTGATGGTAGATGGACTGTTCTGATGATGACTTTTCTGGACTGAATAGTGTCCAAAGACTTTCATAGATTTGGAACAACATGGGGGTATGTGATTAATTACAAAAATGTAATTTTAAGGTGGAGTAACCCTCTAAAGAACAGATTTCCTCCCCCAATTAAAAGCACATGGGTTATGTTTAGCCTTACTGTACACTTTACAGGCCTGTGCGTTTCTCATTTTCTTCTAATCATCTTTTTGCTCTTTCTCTTGTTGTGCCACACGTCATGCACAGCAGTGCCTGAGCCTTAACCTGCACACCTCTCTTGATGTGCAAATAGGGCTGAAGCGCTTCTTCTCTGGCTCCTTCCTGCTATTGAACAGGGAAGCTGAGTTGTCATCTCTCTAGAATAAATTGCCCGGCTACAACTGTGAGGTTCATAAAAACTGAAGGTAGATGCACTTTTAAATTACTCTCATCGGCCGGTTCTTGAACAGTGCAGCACTTGCTCCCCTGACTGTCAAAATATGATTTTTACCACCCAAGTTTCCTGACACCCAGGCAAAAAAATATTGACGAAGCAACTCCAAAGAATGTTTGACAAACTTTATCAAATCCAAGCAGTAACTGGCAGCATGAGATATCAACGATGAATTGCCAAAAAGACTTGATTTAATCCGTTCTTCAGTGAAGTTTGATTGCAGACAAAAATATCTTTTTCAAGTGAGTCAGTCTGCAGAGTTTAAATGAAGCGCATGCTAAAATGATTTGTGCAAACGACAAGGTAATTGCTTGAAAGAATACATCAAACCTTGAATTCAAAATATCCAGTCTTTCAAAGTTATATTAGAAATCCCAAACTCCTGTCCTGCTGCGACTTGCATGAGAAATGAGTTTCCTTAATAGATGCATCTTTCCTCTGTGAATACAAATACAGCTAAATGCTGCAATAAAGATCAAATGATGGTTTTGACTTCAAGCATGAAGAACAAAAGTCCTTGTGCACCAATTTGGCAGACTTATTACATTTTGTGAATAATAGGGCTAGGTGATATACAGTAGCTTACTAAAAATGTATTTTTAGCATATTTTGGACAGTCTTCATGATGTATTTGGAGTAGACATAATTTTAGCCAAACACCATAGGTGTCATTTACTGTGAAAACATTTTTCACTTTTCACTCCATTTTATGAAGTAGCTTGTGGCAGTAGTGTTTCAGATAAAGAGGAAGCATCTTTAGTTGTTTAGCAGAATTATTCAATTTTATGTTAGTGCCTGTGATGATCGGCAGTGGTGCTGGAATATTTTGCTGGGTGCTCCTTGTGGTTCATTGGTGATAGATAACAATATTTTCACAAACAAGTACCCTGTTTTTTATTGCATATTTATGACAACTAATTAGTTTATTAGGATGGGTTACAACTTGTATTCCAAATTCATACTTAAAGCTAAAACAGCAATTGCCAATTCATGTAGTAATTCTATATCGTCTACTGTACTGTAGGTAATTTAAGGGAAGTTCAAGACAGTAACTTTTCGGTTTTAGCTAATTATTCTAATTTCTGTGAGTATAGAAAGTCCACGTATGTACTGTTTTGTGTCCAGTTTTGTCTTCTTGGTTACTCATTTTTTATTTTACACCTGATGTTTATTTCTTGATTAGTTTGAGCTGTATTTAAACCCCATGATAAGTTCAGTTCTTGGTCTGTTTTTCAGTTCAGTGTTTTGTGTCTTTTTATTAATATTACTGGTAACATTTTAGGGGTCAATTCATAAAATCTAGCATGCATATTAGTATTTTATTATATTTGTCATATTGTCTGTAATTTGCTACTTTGTTCATTTTTTAACGAAAATAATTACATAAAAATATAATCTCTAAAATAAATAAATATATATATATATAATATATGATAATAAATAAAAAAATATTTTGTGATATAAATACATTTTTCTTGTACAATAGATTTTGGTTATATTGGCCTGTTGTTAAAGTTATTTTTATTGTTGTAAATGGGACTTTCACGTTGATTTTAAAAACGCAAATTGTTTTAGTTGGACTATTTCATTTCAAATGATTGTGAATAGTTTGTGAATATTTGATATGTTTCCCAGCTCAAGCAAATCCAGTACATTTTTATGTGTTCTTGTTTAGTTTTTTCTTAGAAAGCATTTAAAGCATTGAGAGACTCTGGCCTGAATTGCTGGCCCACGTGTGTGTGTGTGTGTGTGTGGAAGCAGAGATTGTTCCCCTGGAACATACACTGGTCGCCACAGCCAGAGACTGGTCTCCAGGGTGGTCCACAGGTGTTGAAGGTCTGAGCACCATGAGGAGAGCAGAGAGATGAGCAGATGAGCCTGGTGCTTTGGATCCCACACCAGCAGTCATATCAATGATGCCCCCCTCCTCATACAAAATTGATATGAACAGCAGGGTCGACTCCAGTTCAGCCTCAGCCACACTGGAGACTCGGCACTTTCCAGAAAAGCCCTGAGGCACATGTAACCCCACTTCACACCTCCCTTCACTCCATCTCTGTTTTCTCCAGCTATCTCCTGCTCCTGCTATGTCACCTATTTGCTGCTGTGTGTCAAGTGCCCTTGATCGGGCCTCACTTGCCTCGGTACTATTTTTACCCAACAGAAAACCGCTTATTGACGTTGAACGGCTCTTATTTGCATTCCTCGCAAAAATACCTCACATTAGAAGCAGGTGATGATTTGAGCGGAGCGAGAAAGCTTTTACATTGTGAGATGTCAAGAGCATTTTGTTCTTGGCCCTTCCCCTGATCCCTGCTATGTTCATGACATATACAGCTGCTCTCAGAGATAAAAAATGCTGAAAAGAAAAGATAATAAATATACATGGGTGAAAACGGTAAGAAGCTGTGACTGGAACCAATGCATTGAGTCAAGTGATATTCCATCATTTGTGCTCATTTATGGTTAACCTGTTGTGCCATTCACTAAAGACACACTTGACAGCTGATGTGCATTCTTAAGAAGTCATTTCTGAATATCATAGTGTGGGTGGAGAAAACCAGAGCATGGCCTTCCTTGTCAGAAAACAGTGCTTTTTGTTCCCATGTAAAAAAGCAAAAACACAAAAAAAACTTTGGAAGATTTTGATCAATAATGGAAATATGCAACAGTGTTTTATGCATGTGGAATATGAATTAATAAATAAAAAATAGTCATAAAGTGTATCATCATTATTATTATTATATAATTGTATTATTTAGATCATTTCAAAAATACATTTCTTTACAAAAGTAGAATTAATAAAACGTTGCTTTCCAAGAATTGCAAACTTTCAAGGGGCCTCAAGATGATTTTACTTTACAAATAAACATTAAATCAACACATTAATTATTTATGCCAACAACTGTTTTTTTGTTTTTAAGAAGCAGTTTTATTTCATTTACTTAAAATTGATTGATTTATTTTACTATTTTTCTTTTTTTTTTTTAAAAGCTACATAAACGATTTACATCTTAAAGCTCCATGGACCTTTTTTTAAGGGAATATAAATTTTACTTTTCATGCCAAACTATAAAATATTTTTTTAATATCTTTATTTTAGGGTCAAGTTCTCACTATAAACTACAGCTTTTGTCTCAATAAACTACTAACTAGCCTTTGTGTATTTCTGTAGACAATATAGGGCCTTGATCACAGCTCTGTAGGATTGGTTTTGTATTTACACCTCCATTATTATTTGCAGCCACTGCTCACGTTAGTAAATTAGCACACAGCATCTGTTCCTGGGGTGTGCAGACACACAGTTGAACTATGGGAGTTCAACCCAGCTGACGCCCTGTCAGAGTGAATGACTAGTGAGGCCTCAGGATCCTTAAATGATCTTGCGCCCTTTGAAAATCTGTCCACATTAACAGGCTGGCCTCTGAATTGCACGCTAGTAGTTAAGGCCTCAGGTGGGCTCGGGTCTTCGGTCTTAATGATAGGCGTAGATGAGGTGTGAGAAAGTGGAATTGATGAGACTCTCCGGCGCTAATCATCGCACAAATGAAAAGTACAGCAAAAAGAGCTGATCTTTCAGCATAAAAACTCAACAAGAATTGCTGTTTGCAAATGCTTTTACCTGTATAATATGATCCATTTCCAAGTTAGGCAGGACGTTCGATGAGAAAAATGCAGCTTTTCATCAGAATGTTATGGTTTTGAAATATTTCTCATTGAAATGAATTAGGGATGAAGCGCAATACCAATCTGAATCCGCTTTGTAATGATTCATTGATATTCCACATGGCATTTGTACATCCAAAACAAAATCAATTGCAAAGGTTATCACGAAAAATCAGTCAAATTCAGCAGTTATCACAACACATTGAGCTGTGTGCACTATCATCTGTCTGTTTGTGTGTCTGTAGGTGGTCTCTGAACGCCACATTGATTAATCTCAGTACCGATTCCCGTCGGCGACTATCCGGGGGAAATTTGGTCATTAGGAGTCTGGACCGAGCCCAGGATGGAGGGATATACCAGTGCACTGCCTTCAACCCACAGGGAGCAATTCTTAGCAGAAGAGCGAGCCTCCAGTTTGCATGTGAGTCATCGACTGTGTGTTAGCATGCTATATTAGCACTTCAGCCACTCAATGCAGGGTGACAGGTGTTAGAGTGGATGCTGCCAATATTGGACTAGCTTAAAGAAGAGAGAAAATGAGTTATCAGCACCTTAACGCAGCTAATGCAAATATAGCTCCTACAAGAATATACAATGAAAACAAATGGTTGCGGTCTTATATGTATTATACCTATGACTCAAGCACACATTTGATATAGTCTTTCAATTGAAATGTAGAAAATGTGAATTTGATTTAGTCATTTGTTTTATTTTATTATTTTTTCAATTATATTGCTTAAGGTTGGGTCGATAGACGATGCCATCGTCCATCGCTGATGGCCGATAGACATCACGATGCTCCGCCCTGCCCCCACCGCATTTACATTAAAAAAAAAAAATCTGAATAATTTTAATTAAATAAACTACACCAAATATGCCCTTTTCATGGTTTTACCATAACGAACAGAGCTTGGAACACAAAACAAGTTTAAATATGAAGGTTTCTGGACAGAAATACTGACATATTCACCTTTTCTGGCTTTAATAAGCTGCGAATTGGAACAACATTACCCACTGACACTGGCAATGAGCTGTATACCGTGGTCATGTACATTTGTCGTCTGTGCATCTTTTGCGCGGATAACTTGACCACAAATCCTAAACACCACTTCAGACGTATCTCGTGACTGTCCTGTTTCATTCGGTCTAAAGCCAAAGTATTGCCAGATTTTTACCAACCAAGTTTGTCAACGCCATTATAACGACACAGATCACTGTGATCACAGATCAGTACCGCGGAAAAAACGATTGACAATTTCACTAATTTGTGTGTAACTTATCTTTTATTCATTTATGGTTTGGTTATGAATTCATTATTTTACAACAACCATGTGTGCAAAAAGTGCGATATGCTACTGACGTTGCTGAATGGTTTCAATTCTGGTGCATCAGACAGCAAACAGCTAATAATCATTAATGGAAGTAATCAACAGTGACTTTTTATTTCATTAATTAATCTGGTCTCTGTGCTGTGCATGAGCAACCTCTGCCAGACGCATCATTTTACAGCAGTGAGTAATTCATTTTAATGGATAAAAAATCTGAGGTCACAGTGCAGAAAAATGCACCACAGAAAATGGTTACTACACTTATAGCACGTTCTGTACTTGGTTGTGTTATGAGTATTTGCAGCACATGTGCTGTCAAACTGATAAATATGTTTTCTTTATTTGCTTTTGCTTTTTCTCTGTGCATGTATTTTCTTAAATTGTACCATGTTGTGCTCTCTCTGCAACCATATTCTGGTCCCCGCATACTTTGTTTTTGTTTGTTTGTTTTTTCGTTTAACACACACACACACAAAATTGTGGCAACACTTTAGAATAAGTAATGCTTGTTAACTATTAACTACGACTTTTCACTCAATAGATTCTTTATTTGCTGCTCAGTTAGCAGTTAAGTAGTTGTTAGGTATTGGATAGGATTAGGGATGTAGAATATCCTATCATGTAGAATAAGGCATTTATGTATGCTTAATTACTACTAATAAATGTCTAATATTCTAGTATATGCATGCTAATAAGCAGCTTAGAGGTGTTCAAATAAAGTGTTACCAAAATGATTCCAGATTTTCAAATATTTGCATCTCGGCCAAATATTGTCCTGTTCTGACAAACCAGACATTTATAGAAAGCTTATTTATTCAGCCTCCAGACGTATAAATCTCAATTGAACCCAAAAATGAACCAGGGTCATGTATATTATGTTCACCAGGATAAGGAAACGTCAAATGAACTTTCAGTGAGTTTAAGTATTCACATTGCTATATTTGTGACCTCAATGATTTCAGCATGTATGTAAGATTGTGACTTTTTCAGAATCCCCTGATACCTGATGCTCAATTCAGTCCATTGCTCCCCATGCTGACTGAAATTCAGATCTCATCCTTCACTTTGCATGTGTCGAGTGACCCCTTTGAGCTTGCATTTTATCCTTTGTACTGTATACCGATAATAAATAACCCACCAGCCACCGGTTGGAGTCAATTAAGGAAAATACAGTGACTGTTATGCTATGGGAGCTATTTTGCTGGCGTGCTTTGGGTTCCCCTAAGCTGGGAGTGAGAATGTGTTGTTTATTGGAACATGTTCTAATAAGTTCTAAAAGGTACCCAAGCTAACTTGTGTGACATGACATGTACCGATCTGAGAGTGACAGAACATAAGCGAGACACAAGGTCACGGTTCATTTTAAGATAAAAATCATTCATGCCATTGTAATTATTGTAATAAATTATCAATGAATCAATAAACTGAGACATTGATGTAAACTGAATGTCAAGCACTTTGGCCTGCATATTTTCACCCAGTTACCACTTAAAGAAATTCCTGTCCTAATTGACCTTAAAATTACATCATACGGCATCTTGATCAACTAAAATTTGATGTCAAGTTGATATAATTTGATATCAGGGTGCCTGCTGGGACAGCATTGATCAAGTCTTGACTAACATTGGATGTCAAATTGATATCAATTGATATCATGGTGCCTGCTGGGATCTTAAGCTTGGATAAAAGAAATCATCTCTAAGGTATTTTCATTTCATGCTTGTGTCTACCCTCTGACTGTTTTTTTGCATACCTTTCAGACTTGAATTTAAAAACTCAAACAAGAAGTGCTGTCTCTGTGCGAGAAGGCCAGGGGGTTGTTTTACTTTGTGGTACACCATCATATGCAGGAGGTAAGGCGGTTATAGTGTTCACTTTTTGTTTATAATCTAGTATAGCATAAATATGCTGTACACATGTGAAGTACAGAGTTCCGACTTTTATCAGTGAGCACTATAAAAATGTTCAACTTCAGTGTTTGAAGAACTTACTGGCTTTCAAGTAAGTGTGAGTTCATTCATGTGATCTTTGAGTCTACACCTGACACCTATGTCAGAGTTTTTTTTTGTTATGTTTTATTATTCTTTGCCTTGACTTTCTTTTTAGTGTTTTATTAGATGCTTAGGCTTCTAATTACCTTATGATCGTGGGTCAGATTTCAAAAGTGCTATTGGAAAAGAAAAGTGTTATCAGTGCCCCAACGATTATACCAGAAATTACAAAGAATTTATCATTTAAGTTCCCAAGAGTGTTTGGCTGGCCTAGTTGGTTTGTTTTGAATAATATGTTTTGTTCCCTATCTCTTTTCCAGATCTCTCATTTGCATGGGTCTTTAATGAGTACCCTTACTTTGTTCAGCAAGACAATCGTCGCTTTGTGTCTCAGGAGACGGGAAACCTTTACATCGCCAAAGTCGAGCCCTCAGATGTGGGTAACTACACATGCGTGGTGGTAAACCGCTTCACTAAAGGCAAAGTCCTCAGCTCGCCGACCCCACTGGTACTACGAACCGATGGTAAATATCTTTTTTTTTTATTCCAATGGGCAATTTAGTAGGCAGAAGCTGAATCATAGCATAGTGCTAAAGGGTTTGATCGACCTTTTGATGCAGTTAAGCATCAGGTTAGGTTGAATTGCCCACCAGCTCCATCTTCCACCACGTACATGTAAAAATAAATAATAAAGAGCTTTAATGTGGTGTATCCAGTAAAATAAAATAAAATTAAACCTTTATTAACCCACAACTCTGCAACTCAAGTTATATTAAATATAGAAAACATCAAGTGCTCAAACTAAATGCACTTATGCAACATTACATAATTTATGTCTAGCTGTATTTTTGTTTTTTTGACTTGGGTTTAATTCCCAGTGTTGAATAAATCAATATATGTTGTTGTTTTTGTTTTCTTTTTCTTTTCAATGAATGAAGGAGCAGGATCCTGCATTTCTTTATTTTCTCTAATTTAATTAACTTAATAAATCCTCTGAGAAGACATTTACAATATCAACACCTTTGGCTTTGTATTTTTGTTTTTCTTGATACATGACTGACATACAGTTTTTACTTGCTACACGACATACATATATTTCTTTCATTGTTTTAGCATAACTAAACTTTTTGCACATTTAATATAAAAAGCACTCATGTCTGATAAGCACAACAAAAACCTATATATTTGAGATTAGTACTAAAATCAACAAAAACAGAAATGCAAGTATAATATCATGGGTTGGCACTGCAATAGTTTATTAAATATACTGAATAATGCAGATGTACTGTATGGTTGATTTATATCTGTGTCTTTGTATTTGGACTTTAAATGTAACACTAATTTATGTTGCTTTGGATTTGAAAGCAACACCGAAAACACTTTCTCTGGTGTCGACTTGACAGCATGTTAAACACTTTTTTTATTGTAACATGACGGTGTAAATTAGTTTTAGACAGCGTTTTTTGGAAGCCAGATCTTTCAAGACAACCCTGCTTACTCTCAAGAAACACTTTGACAGTCCTAAATATACTTTGCCATAAAGTAAACACAAACAATGGCTGGATAAAATATTTACCGACACTGTAAAAACTGCAGCAAACACCACACCTCTCCACGTTGTGTCAGACTCCAGATGATGGCATAAATAATTTGTTGCCTTTGTTTTAGTTGCTTGTTCTCAACAACAAAAAAAAGCTGTTCACCTACTAACACTGTTATGTATCTTATAATGTATTTTCTACTATTACACATAATCAGTGAATTAATTTGTTTGTTTTTTTTTTTTACTTTCCAGGCGTAATGGGTGAATATGAGCCGAAAATAGAGGTTCATTTCTCTGACATGGTTCCAGCTGCAAAGGGATCAGTTGTGACACTGGAGTGTTTTGCTTTGGGGAAGTAAGTGCGATTCCTCACCCTTTTGCCGCTTCCTTCCTTTACGGCTACCAGGACTTTTAATGATACTCTGTCACTGAGCTTAATATGGTTTTCAACTTGGCCCTTTTCCACCACTTCTCGCCACCTTTTAAACATGCTTGTCAAAATCTGTTTGGGAACAGTCTATTTTTTGTCTTAAGGCAATTTTTCTCTCTCAATTGATCCCATTAGCGGATGAGCCATATACGTATTCCTTGCAAAAAGAAATGAGATGGTGTCTTACGAGGAAATGTAACTCATTTAGCATGTTAGAGCTGAGATATGAGGAGGAACGACAGTAATCTACAATATAATGATATTATACAAAATTTCAGTTCTTTATCTTCGTCTTTTCTGTTTCTCTCTCTGTGTGTGCTCTTTCCTTCTTTTTGCTGTCTTTGTAGCTTTTTCATGTTTCTCTTTTGCAAGATTACTCACCATGGTTTTTCATACATTCAGCCCAGTTCCAGAGATAACGTGGAGGAGAGCGAATGGAGTGCCGTTTCCCAGCAAGGTGAAGATGAAGAACTCAAATGTAGTTTTAGAGATTCCCAGTTTCCAGCAGGAGGATGCCGGAGGCTATGAATGTGTGGCTGAGAACAAGATGGGAAAGAACACAGTGCAAGGACGTCTGTCTTTCCATGGTATGGTTATTTCACTCATTGTACTTTTATATTCAGTGCACATGGTGTGATTAATTTTTGTCATTAAAAATAACCCGGATTTTGCGAAATGTCATACAGTAGCAGTTTCTAGCAGTAAATCCATGCAGACTGCGTTGTGATCACATAAATGGTTTAATCAGCCTTTGACAAGTTTTGTAAGATTGTTTTAGTCATTGTGTGATTTTATTTTGTTCACATTTGTGTCACTATTTCAAAGAGTTTGCAGAAGCCATATTGTTTTCTCTGTCATTGAAATGAATGCTTGCTAATAATTTAAAACGCACTTAATGAATATTATTGTTGTCATAACCATTCAAATTCTTGCCAGCATTTACCATGAGGAACCCTGCCAGTTCAGTCATTTCACAATTGCAGTGAATTGCTTTCTGATTACTTTCTGCCCTGTCTGGACTTTCTTATAGTTTCCATAACCGCATAGTAAAGACCAAAATAAACGGAGCTCACGTAATGGATTTGGCAGCATGATGTTGCACCGTGCCAAGACTCAGCAGTGCTAAATGCTAATCTGAGACACTTCCGTTGATCCAGAAAGGTGTCAAATGGCAGAAGTTACCGTTTTATAGAGCCAAATCATAGATTCATAGATTTCTTCTTCTTCGTTTTTTTTGCTTTTAGACAAATAGGTATTTGCTTCGTGATGGATTGATGGATATTCACTTTATAATGGATAGTTTAATATTTGTTTTATAACTGATAGACAGATGTTTGCTTTATGACAGATGGATGCATGGATGAATATTTGCTCTATAAGGATAGATAGATATTTGCTTTATAATGATAGATGCATGGATGGATGGATGAATATTTGCTTTATAATGATAGATGCATGGATGGATGGATGAATATTTGCTTTATAATTATACATATTTGCTTTATAATAGATAGATATTTTCTTTGTGATGGATGAAATAGATATTTGCTTTATTATAGATAGATGGATAGATATTTGAATTATGATGAATGCAGAGATAGTTTCTTTATGATAGATAGATTGATAGATTGATTTGCTTAATGGTGGATGGATATTTGCCTGATAGAATCATTAGTGTATTTCACCTCTGGTGTATTTTTCATTATCATTATATTTTAATTAATAATGCTGCTCATTATTAGCAATTCAGTCGCTGCAATTAGGTCAGCTCTTATTATCTTTGCCATTTCACTCTCCAATTTATTTATTATTTTGCCTTAGTTATATAAGATAAAGCTTCTGTTCCAAATCTGACACCAAAGTCTGGCTCAGAGGGATATCGCTTAAATATGGACAAATTGCAGGTCTATCTGGAACTTAAGCACTTGTGAGCCCATTTTTGGAGGCGAGACATGGCTTAAAGGACTATTAGGCACTAGAAGCAAGCATGTGAGAATCATTACCTCCTTGGCTCTGTCATTTTCCATCGACACAATAACAAGAAGAACAGGCCTCAACCTAATGATGTGGAGATCACTGACTACCAGCCATAGCGTGCTTAAAAATTATTGAATAGCGAGATAAAAATAGCACCTTTCTCGTGATAATTGATAGCAGAACAGCTACTCAATATCTCGTAGGTATGAAGACCTTTCACATGTGGTGTTATTGATTTAAATAAATGGATATATAACACAAATAAGAAAACAACCCATTAGTGAAATACAATGCAAACATAAATGTAGCACAAATCAGCGCAGCGCTATTGCATCAGATAGCTGGGATTTCAAAGGTGTTTTTTTCCACTCACATTTGTGTACCTACCACTTCTAAGTTCCCAGACGAAATGCTGTTATTATGCGAGTTCGTTTATTCCCAAGGTTTGTGTAAGACTTATTGAGAAGGTTAGAGGGTCAGGTGCAACTCCGACCTTCTTCTGAAAAGACCCAGCCTCCACAAACGATACAAAAACATGAAAGCTTTTCTTCCCAGTGCTGTCAGAGTGCAAGCGTCCTTGTATAATGCAGTATGCCAAACGCTTAGAAAACAAGAACTGATCACAGTTGTGAGGCTGGTCAGCTCTTGTGTTTCATAGATGTTTATGAAAAGTTCATATTTTGGTTTTGAGAGTCCCAAACAACAGGTTGACAAGCATGCAAGGTCAAAAACACTTTCATTTTTTTCCCATCACTTTGATTCAATCTATTCAATGACTTTCAAGCTATTTATTTAATGATTAATTTTTCCTGTGATTGGTCGATTTCATTTTAAAGCGGTTTTTGTGAGGCTTTAACGCTACAAAAGTGGAAACTAGTGGCAAAGAATGAATTAGCGTTTTTATTCAGACCAACTTGCAAGAAATCGCAGTATGCTCATGTTTTACGTTGGCATGAATATGGGAGTCGACTCTCTGTTTTAAGAGACAATACATTTATACACAGTGCACTTTCAGATTTAAAACTTTGCAGGAGGTTTCCCTTCACTTAGAGCTGTGTTATACACTGTACTAAAGGGAATTTTCAAAAATCCATAATAGGAGCACTTTAATGATTTCTGGGAAATCAGAGCTGATCAGTTTTCTTGATAAGTCAATCAGTACATGACTCCGACCGATCAGTTAAGTGCTTAGTTGCCACTAAACCTGCAAGCTCCGTTAGCGGGAATGTGATTGATGGTTCATCTATGGGCACGCTTGCACGGATCTCTTGTGATTGGTGGAAATCAACAACGCAGAACATGAGGAGCGTGTCACATTATAGAACCGTGCTTGACGGTTCAATCAGAATAAGGGGACATGAATGGAAACCTGTCACCTTTTCCATCGGCAGGAAGACACATAGATCGAGTGCTTATTGACATTTTGTGCTTCCAATTAATCGGATAAAAGAGTGACCATGTTTCTGCAAAGCCAAACCCTAAATCATTGTACAGTTGGAGGTTTCTTGTAACCGTTAGCATGTTACTAGAACACAAGCCCAATTCCTTCTGACATTCCAGTCACTATATATGGCCCTCAAGTAAATGAATAAAATCAATTCAATTAATTTGGAAATACAATAAGAATAGAAATACCTAAACAGGAATCTATGTTAACAGTGCTTGCCTTAACAATTGTGTTTTCATTAAGATTGGAAGATGTGTTACTGTATTTATTCATTCATTTCACAGAGGCTTTTATTTGAGTTACAAAAGAGGAACAAAGCAATTTGTTAAAGATCCAAAAAATAATCAGAATACACAATGCTGTGTTTATTGGACAACAATAAGAAATGCAGAAAAGAATTTTCATTATTAATTATATTATAATTAAAGCAGTCATAGAATAGCTTTGTTTTTTTTTTTCATAACTAATGTTTTCTTTACTAACATGTATTATATAAGCATATCCAGTGTCCGCGTATCAGTCAATAATGTGATGATTACATGCTACTGTTTAAAACTTTTTCTTTTTGCTGTATTAAGCAAGGACACATTAAACGAAGAAAAGGGACAGGCTTTTAGAATATCACAATTTATTATTCCTACTATTATATACTTTATTTCTAAAGCTATGTACATTATTTCTATGTAAATATTTTATTCATCAAAGATTCCTGATTCACAGACCACATGAACATGAATCAATCTAGCTGTTTTTAACGTTGATAATAAATGTTTCTCAAGCAGATACATTTATTATTGTTTTACTGTACTTATGATTGAATAAATGCAGCCTTGGTAAGCTGTAAAAAATATTGAGATGAGAAACTCTGTTAAAAACATAATCATAACTGAGGGAAAAATATTCAGTCACAAAAACCACTCAAAAAAAATTATCTTCACAAAGACCAGAAAAACATCTTTGTGATTCAAAAACGTAAAAATAATATATAATGAAGGACCGATGAATGAATGAATGACTTTTTTCTCTTCAGCAAAGCCTCAGTGGGTTCAGACGATGCGAGACAACGCTTTGTCAATTGAAGAGAGATTGTTCTGGGAATGTAAGGCCAATGGGAAGCCCAAGCCTTCATACAGCTGGCTGAAGAATGGAGAACTACTGGCAGCCGAGGTAAAATTCAAGCTCAGGTCAAACCTCAGCAGGGGAGCTCTGTTAAATGTGTATGACAAAGTTGTATTGATTATATAATGCCTGTTGTTTGAGTTGAATTCACAGCTATTTTCAAATTCTTTTCATTGCTGCTCCTCTGTATCACAGGACAGGATCCAGATAGAGAACGGAGCCCTGACAATCAGCTCCGTAAACCTCTCAGATGCTGGCATGTATCAGTGTGTCGCTGAGAACAAACACGGAATCATTTATTTTGGTGCTGAATTGGTGGTGTTAGGTAAGAAAACCTCCTGTATCTTTCTCATTTCCATCTTGCACCTTTGTTCGCTCTGCAGCACCATCCCAGCAAGCACAAAACATTTCTACAACATTTCTTTACATTATTTTGGTTGCAGCTTTGCATGTGCAGTATAACAGTATAACAATCTTTCTAGAAACTACAATCGCAAATGATTGTATAGGCTATAAACCAAAATATTTTCGTTTTTATTTTATTATTACTGCCATTCAGTTGCCTGCAATAAATGATCATTTTGTTCACATTTTCATTAATCATTTTAATAATGCTTGAATGACTGTATAAGTATTGCATTAAAAACTTGGGTACATAAATATTGCTATTTTAATGTAGGTAAAGCAACTGGAGAAGTTTTAAAAACTGTTAATATTTGGAAAAATAAAAGCCATTCAATTACCTGCAATAAATTATGTCGCTTGAAGCATTTCATTACATTTATTAGACATTTTTCATTTACTACTACTACTACCACTCAAAATAATAATAATAATAATAATACATCATACCAAATTATAATGTAAATATGTGTTTCCCATAGATTAAGACTGAATTAAGACTAGCAGATGTGATGTTATATTTATATTTTTATTTTAATGAAAAGGTAAAAAAGCTGTAGAAATATAGAAATATTAAAATATATACAAGATTAGAATGAATTAAGACCAGCAGATGTAATGCCATTTTATATTAAACATTTGTATGCATTTCATGTATAGTTATTTTAATAATTATTTTATACGAATAATTAGGTAAAACCTTATTTATTTCTCCTGCAGGTGGAGTTTTATCATAAAACTCCCAGTAATATATATATATTATATATATATAGTGTAAGTACACAGGTACATAGTACTTACACTGTGGTTACACACTACATAAACATCTACTTTGGAAGTACACAGGCATTAGGGACACTAAATATAAAGTGGGACCTTTTTGAGTCACGCTCCTCATTGTTAATCGTACTATTGTTATTGAGACTGCTTGAATAGCTGTATTAACACACATTTTTCATTTACGGGAAAATAAACAAAGCAAAACTTAATTTGCAAGCTTTTAACAAGTTACACTGAGCATTTAGGTGTCAGTTAGCTATTTAAGACTAGAGTAAACAGAGTAAACTAAGACTAGAACACCTTTTTTCTTTTTTTACATACTTGTACAGTGTGCAAGAATTTTATTTCTTTCTTCTTTTCAAATAAAAATGATAGTGAGCAGACTTCGAGTCAGTATTTTTAAATGTAGCTCTGAGTCACTGGTTCAACTGGCACTACAATGAAGTGACTATTGCAGTTTGCAAAAAATGATGAATATCAGAACACAGCTCTCATCCACTGAGGTTTTTACAGGCAAATAAACTCTCCAAATGGTCTCACACACCAAGGAGCTGCCCTCTTTTCAACATTTCCCATAAGAACATTGATTTTGCAACATTTAGAGTGGGGTGGCGTGGCACTGTGACTTTCAGTAATGTTAATCCACTATTGATTAGCTGGTGGGAGATGAGGAACTGTGGCCGCTCTGTCGACAACATGACAAAGCCACAACTGAGGGGCTCACTGGTGGAAAAACCTTCCGGTAGACAGTGACAAAGACCAGAGAAAGGTCTTTGTCACCGGTTCATACAGAGATGGAGAGAGAGAGAGAAATGGTGGAAAGTGGGTAGAGGTCATTAAGGACACCTCTGCTTTCTGACTGCAGCCAGTTCCTTCACTGGTCTTGTCTAATGATGTTTGTGTAGGAGCCAGCAACCCTCCACGGGCTAATTAGGTAATAGAGATGCTATTTAACAATGCTTTAGGCCACAGCGTGCTCGCTATGACAGTGCATAAGAAGCTTTCCCATTCGCAGCATTGGATAAACGCTGCTTCTCGGCAGAGGAGACACATTAGACACAATTAGTGCTGGTCTTTTAGCATTGCGTCATCTCTATTGGAAAATGTCTTTCATATAAGGGCTACCTTAAAAGCTGGACAGCTCTATACACACTGGTGTCATAATATCAGTCATCCTTAAACATCTTTTGGGTTTCATACTATACTTATTTTTTGTATAAATGACTTGCATGTTGTCGTTGTTATTTTTTTATTTTATTTTAACATTTTATAGAAGGACAGACAAATGTAAATAATTGAAAAAGTTTTGTTTGGTTTGGTTTGGAAAGGAATTTTAATTTATTTGATCAAACTAGTGTTATTTCAGTATCATTTAGTTACTATTATAGTATTTTTGTAGTAGCATTTTTGTTAATATTTTGACATAGCTTTTATATATATATATATAACATTTCAGTTTCAGTTAATTATTTTACTACATAATTATTTAGTATGTTAACACAAATTAGACATGTTGCCTTGGAACCTAGCTGTCAGTCTATTTTTATACTTTGTTTTAGTAAATACTAATTATATTTTAAGTAAATATTGTGAAATATTAGCCTATTATAATTTAAAATAATAGTTTCACTATTTTACAATGTAATGTGTTTTCTGTGATATAGAAACTAAATGTTCATTCTAAAATGTGTTGCTCATCTAATATTTATTAATATCATGAATATAAAGAGGTTCTTGTTAAACTATTTGTACAGCTAAAAAAAAGCTGGATGCAGATGAAACAATACATTTTATTTCAGCCATATTGTCTAATAGCCCATTTTTACATCAAGAAAAAGTTGTAAATAAATATATTAATAAATAGAGCAGCACCGAGAAAATGCTGAAGTGGTCCTGCATCAGCAGCGCACACAAACACAAACAGAATGCTGCTGTCCGTTTACTGTAATGTGCAGAGCATCCGTGCCTGAGGCAGCAGTGTGACTCTCTTGGCCCTGTGTTTTTCCACAGCTTCGCCCCCAGACTTTTCCAGAAGCCCTCTCAGAGCTCTGCTTAAAGCCAAGACGGGCAGCACCGTCACCATGGAGTGCAGGCCGCAGGCTTTTCCCACAGCCACCATCATGTGGAGGAAAGGCAACGAACCGGTGCAGAGCTCAGAGAGGTACAGATACGATCTTTTTTTTTCTCTTTTCTTTGTATTCCCACCCCTTAATTCCTCTTATTGCTTTTTTCTGACCATCTATTCATCCAAGACTTTACCCAAGCAGACCTGCTATGTTCACACTATCTGTGCACAGCCTGCAACTGAACAGTTATCAAAAGGAAGCTGCATTGCCAATTGTGGTAGCTCACTGACCATAACGCTCATGAATTATGAAGCAGGCTATTAGGCCGGGCCAGCAGGAGGTCGCTCGGCATTTTGGGTTGAGTCTGTCAAGTATGAAATGATTCCTGGTAGGAGGTCACTTGAGGAAGCATGGAGGATCGCAAGCTTGGCTCTTTTTATGGTGAAGTTGGATTAAATAGTATGAGGAGAATCCTGTCAAGGGTGCAGAATTACTGTGGGAAAACAATAGATTTGCATTAAGCCACAGTTGTTTGTTTTGAGAGCATTCAGTGAGACGTCCCAAGTCCAATTTAACTGTAAGCACATTGCCAGGGAACTGTGCATTACAGCATTAACATTCCAGTACTGAGTTACCAGCATTTGCTATCTGGTACTCTGGGTTATATGTTGTGAATAGCTGTTATATAAGGGGCATTTTTTACAAATTTTCATAAATCAAACACTGCTATACATCTATTTGCCATCACTAATACTGCCATTGCATTTTTGCAATGAGAAAGCCTTGAGAATAATTTTGCATTTATTCCAAGATTCAAGAATTCGCCATTATGGGGATGGTTGTAACATTGCTCAAAAATAGATTAAACAAATTGCTAAAAAAATAGATCTAACTAAAATCTTATCAAAATATCTGTCACGATTGAGAGACGAGGAGTCGTGCGGAATTAAATGCAGCCTAGTTTTATTATGAAACACAGAGTAGAGAGTCGTTTACCGGCAAACATGAACATCAGAGGCAAAGGCAATAGAATAATCCAAAGTCCGTAGCATGAGATAGGCGATAGGCGAACAGTATCCAGAGGGGCGAGACGAGATCACAACGATATATCCATTACAGGGAAACACAGGGGAACAAGGAACGATGACGGGGAAAACTCCAAACAACAAACCGTGAAAACACAAGGACATACTGGGCTTTTATACACAGTGAAGTCAGGTTAAGGGGTTGGAGACAACAAGTTCATAATAAGAGCCTGGGGACGGTAACAGAGACAAACACACAATGAGTTCACATGGAACTGGAGTGCCATCTAGCAGATATCGCTGGCACCTCCAGCTGAATTCTTACAATATCATTTTCCTAACTTATTTATTTTAAGTTATCAATTATATGAACGTTACTAAGCAGTTCTTTGGTGTATAAGAAGCAAATTCCTTTAGATCACAAGAATAATGGAGACTACTATTCAAAATTTTGGTTTAAGTATTATTTTTTTAAGAGAAATTAATACATTTTATGCAAGTATCTAAATAAAATAATAAATTAGAAATTAGAAGATGGCCTTTTACATTGTTGCATAAAAGATTCTATTTCAAATAAGTATTGAAAAGTTTCAAATAAAATATGAAAGTTTCCACAAAAATTTAAAGAAGCACAACCATTGATAATCTTGTTTCTTGAGCCCCAGATCATAATGTCATATATATATATAATTTTTTATTTTTTACCAATACATTTTTAATTGTAATATTTATATATATATATATATATACAATGGGTCCAGAAAGTATTCAGACCCCCTTACATTTTTCACTCTTTGTTGTATTGTAGCCATTTGCTAAAATCATTTAAGTTTTTAGTTTTCCCTCATTAATGTACACACAGCACCCCGTATTGACAGAAAAACACAGAATTGTTGACATTTTTGTCAACTGAAATATCACATGGTCCTAAGTATTCTAGGTTCTACACCTTCATTTGAGTCCAGCTGTGTTTGATTATACTGATTGGACTTGATTAGGAAAGCCACACACCTGT
>JAUMHI010000069.1:5267299-5280122 GCA_032359435.1 Enteromius unitaeniatus
TGCTTAAGTAGGTACTACATTTAAAATTGAACGTACTACCCGACCGTTAAAAAGTATGTTCTATACAGTATGAATGGAATTCGGATGTACTGCTTGCGCCATATTGATCTTGTCTTGTGTCATGCGTCGTCACAACAGCACAAAAATTTTAACTTTCAATAAGTGAGCCGATTATTTAGATTGTGTTAAACAAGTGTAATTTAATCACAATAAACAGTTTGTTTCCTGAGGTACTTACACGTAAAATGAATCGCATCTCCACTTTCCACCATTTTTCAAATATGACGCCTCCTCTCCCAGAGCCTCATGGGATAGGAAAGTGTCCATGGTATGCATACTACAGAATTCAGAGGAAGCAGTAGATCATCCGGCTACTTCTCGCCTACTGAATTTTAAATACTATGAATTCGGACATACTACTCCCCTCACATACTGTTTTTCGCGTACTATAAAGTAGGGAAGTATGCGATTTCGGACGCAGCACTAGTTTTGGTAATTGTGTGATTATGTTCAGGTGTGTCATGCTAGTTTAGTTTCATTGTCTTCCCTTTATAAGTTTTTCTCAGTTCAGTATGTGTTTTTCGTATTTGTGAGTGAAACAATCCTCCCTGTCTATTTGCCTCTCTGTTTTCATGAATTTAAATCTTCCTTCACCACACGGTACAATGAACCTTTAACAATTTACCTTACAAACTATTAATTGTGCTACCTATTCTAAAGTGTTACTGAATTTTCACATGTATATCGTACATCCACTGACAAAATTATGCATAAAAGACAATATTCGTTTAATAAATAAAATAATAAATACTATTTGTAAGCTAACATATGTCAGTAATACCAGCCCAGTCTCAAGGAAATTCAAACATATGGCTAATTTGTACAAATTCGTACAACCTCACTCGTACAAATTCATATTTTACTAAATCAAACTGTCGAACTGTTTTACGGCACTCTCCATACGAACTCTTGCCGTCTCTGTCTTTGTTTTCATGTCTGGATTGTTCATCAACTAACTCATGTCTCCGCCCACCTTGTCTGTTGCCATAGTTGTCTATTCAAGTCTCCACCCAGTGATCTAATTCTCATGTGTATTTAAATCCTTGTATATCTTTGTGTATCACGGTTCGTTAAAGTAATGTTATCTTCATGTTCCTGAGTTCCCGAGCTTCCCTTGCGTTCTTTGTTTTCTTGTACTTCCCTGTGGATTGGATTACCCGACGCTTCTCTTGCCATTGCCTACGTTGTCTCTGTTTGCCGATGATCGGCCATGTCTGTTCACTCCTCAACCTACCATTAAACATTGCAGATGAATCCGTATGTCTTCTCGCCTCCTTATCATGACACCGTCACTGGGATTTAGACAAATTGTATAAAATTGTACGCAGGAAATCTATCCTGATCCCATTTTTTGGGACAAAAGTTTTAAAAGCAGTGTGTAAACATGATTGAGGTGCAATATAAAATAACTTAATAGTGTGAACAAAAATCTCAAAGTCAAGTCAAGTCAAAGTCAACTTTATTGTCAATTCTGCCACATGTACAGGACATACAGAGAATTGAAATTACGTTACTCTCAAACCCTTGGATAGAAAAATCTAGTTTATATAACATTATAATCCATGAATTTCATTCCATTAAATAAAAAAAACAACATCTTTATCTTACACCTGCAAAAGAAAATAAAAGAATGAAGGGATAAAGAAATATTATGACAGAACTTTTCTGTGAACTTTCAGCAATTTCTGAGCCTGTATTTTTTTTTTCCATTGTTTTTAATTAAATGATCTCAAGGTCATTTTTTTGTGAATGTATGAAGTTGGTTCCCTTCAGGTTTGCACAGGTGTCTTCGGAGAATAACCCCTGGTGTATTTCATTAAAATGTCTACATGTTGAACATATATATTTCAGTATTTTTGCTATTTCTTTTCTAGCTTGCTTTTTAAATTTAGTTGTATAATAAACCTTGCATTCTACTGCATGATTATTCTTGGCTCTCTGATGAATAATAATGCTTTTATTCCTCATTTCTTTTTTTTCTGTTTTTTTTGTAAAAACATCTGCTAGATGCATACATATAAAATATTGGCTCATGTTTTGCAACAAGCTTCATTCTGGGAAATGTTTTCATGCAAAAGCGTGCTTGTGCTATGTTTGTTTAACATTATATATTCCATATTCTGATGCAAATACATGTAGAATTTTACGGTTTCGCATTTATGGACACTCAAGGCCTAACTTGCATTTTGTGGTGCTGTAAGGAGTATAAAATATGAACTGTCTAACAAATCATTAAATGAAGATGAAAGATCTTTAAAATGTATTACCCACTTAGGTAAGATAATTGTCTGAAAGCTCCAAAATTCACAAACCTATGTGCTTTAGTTACACGACATTCTGCCTCCCCAAACAGAAACGATTCCCCCATGACAACTTTAGCACCTCCAGCATCTCTTTTGTCTTAATTACTCTTTTTATACACACAGTATACTGTGGTTAATGGTTGGGCTGTGGATGGCTGCTGGTCTTTATGTCCACCTGCCTGGAAGATGAATACAAGGCCTTTAATTCCACCCATGGCTCTTCCTCTGACTGAGTCAGCCCGCTTTCAGAGAGGAGAGACCACGAGGGCTGCTGAGGCAGCACATTCACTTTTTATTTGTGTGCGGTGTTCACGCTTTGACACACACTGTCAGATCACATCCACTCTAATGAGCTCTGGACTGATAACACTGCTCCTTTAATTCAAGAGATGCTCATCCTATCATTGGCTCCATAACTGAGCCCCCTGAGAAAATTGAGGTATGAGAGAAGGACATCAAAATTTAAACAGAAGCAAGTCAGCCATGATAACACAACGTGGGCTTTACTAAAGTTTGGAGGCTTTACAGGGCAAAGAAGCATGTCTGCTTGAAATAAAGTACTGTATTGAGACCAAATAAAGCCGGGCGATTGATCAACTGCTTTTTTTTACCTCAGCCAGATGTCGTAGCAACCGAAGGACCCGCCATGCCTCAGGTTCTCCTCTGAAGGACGGACCATTGTGTCCATTAAGGTGCTCAAATATATAAGTCTCAAATATTTAGAAGAAAATGTAGCGCTGTGTCCAATTTCATGCAGTCCACGGTCCAGTCAGGCAGGTGACAGAATGATGTTCTTGCTGATGAGAAAACTGTTTAATGAGATTTCTTCCCCAGCATGCTGTAATAGCGATGATCAGTTTTGGACAATAGACGGTGATGAGAAGTAAATAATTGATTATCCTGCAGGCACAGAAGCAGAAATGATGGTTTTATGTGAAGGCCAATAGAAGGACACTGGATGGGAGAAGCAAGTTGGATCAGCCATATTAATCTGAAAAGACTAGAGGAGAGGCTCGTTTCCAGTGAACTTTCTAGTGTTTTCAAGGGATGTTAATTATTTTGGGCAGGTAGTAAGAGTCCTTAAACTAATCAAATGCTAAAATCTAAGGACTTGTTACAAGATGTTGTAACCAGGGGCGCTGCAACAACAATCCAGAGATTTTGTCTGGTGTTCGAAAATATATTTTGTTGCACTGGACAAAGCATATATGAATGTTCATCATTTCCCCGTTAAAGCTTTAAAACTCAGAGAACACCAAAAACCTTTTCAGACAGACAGTTAAAATTAAACTGTAATCTATAATAATTTATAGATCAAGTCATGTGTAACATGTGATAAGACTAAAGCAATTGATTTGTCAGAGTTATCATTAATATGCTCCAAATTAGACCCTTTAATATATATATATTTCAATATAACTTTTTTATTTAATTTCTTCTCCACATTTGTATTTGTACAATACATTTACAATATTAGTTACATTACAATACATTACACTTATAAATTATGTAAATCGAATACAACTAAAACAAGTAACAAAATCCATTTTATAGTATTTATATCCACTGTCACACTGATTCACAAAGCCTAAAAAAAATTATTTTTGCACTTTTTAGATCTCTAAACATATAATGCATTGTGATCCACTAAATGTGTTCCTTAGGTGGAAAAAAAATTGGAAATGTTAACAGGCTACTCTTGTTCATGCTTGTGAAAGACTGCATGCTTTAATATTACAGTCTCTTTGAAATGCACCAACTGAGCAAGTGATTAAGAAATAGCACAGCAGAAACTTTATAATGTCACCACAGATGCATTTCAGGAGAGTTATTAAACAACACACTTTAAAGACTCTCAAGGTAAAATAAAAGCATATAATTGTCTAATGGCAGAAAATCCTTAATACTGGCAAATAACTCGCTATGAACATCAAATCACAAACATCTGATTAATCTGCAATCTAGATTAGCTTTGTTCAGTGCTGATTTCAACATGTTTGGTGTGTGATGAATCTCATTGTCTGAAATCAGTTCTGTAACCCAGAGACCGTGCACTAATATCTACAGTTGCTTAAACAGCAAACAGAAAGTTATGAATATTCCTCTATGCTCTGCCCAGTGAGATTGAACATCTCAGAAACCGGATATGACATTTAAAAAAAACTGTTCATGCTAATGGAACTGTTGAGTCAAAAAATAACAGTTAATCAGAAATATTTCAAGCCAACTACTGGACCAATGAAATCTCACAATGGGCGGAGTTAGCCAGCAATGTTAGTTAGTGAAAACGTAATGTGTCTATTCTCAAGGCTGGTCAGAACAAAAAAAATCCTTTTATCATGACATTACACATGGTGAATGTGTACACAGTGTCAATGTTTTTCAAAGGCAAATAATAAGTGATATGTTTTATCAACAAAATCCGCTTGACTGAAAACCTTTGCGGTCTCTATTAGAATTTCTATACATTTTGCCCATTAATAAATTAGGAATAAGAATTACAAATATAAGAATAATGAATACAATAGAATAAAATATACTTTATGTCAAACTTCACTTCCAAGTCATGTATACAGCTTTAGATGTTTCTTGTCGCATTTTCTTGTTTGTCACATGAGACCTGAGAGTTGTTTTACAGAGTTTTTATTATAGGGTTTCTGGGCTCATTCCAGCGGTGCCAAAGTAAGCTTGACAGTAAGTTAATGACTGGACACAGTGGAGAGAAAATTACACCTCATTTTCACCTGTCAACAGAGCTGACTACTAAATAAAGAAGCATCAATCAGAAGAATTTCACATCATTATTACCTAGAATTAGCCTAAAAACATGTGCATTTACTGACACTCAGACTATAAATATATATATACTGTGTATATGTATATATATTACACGCTGAAAATAGTTTTATCTTAATGTTTGCTGGGAATCAACAAAGTTTGAACAGTTTACTATGAGGGGCTGTATAGGCCATAATTATTGAAAAACCTCTCATGCCATGTCAGAAGTACTGTAAGAAAAGCATGCTCTCATAGAAACTCTGTACCATGGTGACTGCACAACATCAAGTGAAAGCACTTAAGATCAGCTTCAAGTCATTATTTGTATTTTTGCTGTTAATCATTTTATAAATTATCATTCATGTCTTAACAATGCAAGACTAGTCCAAAAGATAAACAGCATAGCCTATAGTCATACAACAGTTTAAACTAGAAGCACAGATTTAAATAACTATCAAATTACACAGATTCATTTTGCCGTATAGTGTTGCCATAGTAACGCATAATTAGAATCCAAGGACATGAAATGTTTTGTCCAGGTTGCCATCTAGTAATCTTGGTAATTATGACATGGCATGAACTTACAGTATTTCTAGGTCACTAATCAAATAAGTAACGTGGTGACTTATGAACAGGTCTTCTACTGAAACACAGATAATTAGATACATTCTCAGATTAAGCTCAGATAAAATGTATATATTTGAATAACAAATCTAATTATTTCAAAAATTGAATAATTAATAAATAATTTAGAAATCTAATCATTTAAAAGGCACTCGTTTAAGTTCTGCTGAAATCTGTCAATCAAAAGTAATGAATCATAAATATATAATCCGTTTTCCAGTCTAACCACCTTGATGCTTGAGCTACACTTCAGTCAGTTCTTATATAATTACCTCTCTGGTGCTGTTAGTCACTCCTCTCTTTTGCCAACTGGTGGATTTAGTATAGGTTTTTAGCCTGATCAAGTACTTATTTGGAGATTAGTTCTTATTAATGAAGCTAAATTTGAACCCAGGCTGATTAATCAGCTCAATTACAGAAGGTTTATGCATGCTATATTTTTCTACCATGAATTAGGCCGAGCGTCAGGCATATTTGGTTCAGTTAAGAAGCCCACGATGTCTCTTTGATCTCGCTTGGTGTCTGAATGTCCATGTGCAGTCTTGTACGTGAACTGCGTTAACTGAACTCATGATAAATCCTATTAGCAAGTAATATGCTATGATGGGTTTCAGTTCAAGACGCCTCATCTTGAAATGGCGACTCTTTGGGGGGGTTCTGCTTACCCTGACACTTCAGTCCCACCTCAAATGGATGACAGCGTGACAGTACTTTGCCATCGCCCAAAAAATCAATACACCTTTGAAATCTGCTTCAGCGTGTGTTAAGGTGAAGCTAAAACTTCATGATTTATAGCTTGTGAAGATATAGGAGTCTGCAGAGAAAATGTCAGCTTTCATGGCCTGAAGGTCTGGTCGTGCTTTCAAAGCGAGACTGGGATGAGAAAGCAAAGAGACATAGAGGAGATGCTTTGCTAGCTGGTCTAAAAAACAACAAGAAGACCTTTCCCAAGATTATGCACATTTAAATGAAAACCGCTCAAGAATGCAGGTATATTTAATGAATATTACCATAGTTAACAAAAGCATGTTCTAAGAAGTTATTCTGCATGTTTTTAAAAAGTTTTTTTTTTATTATTATTATTGTTTATGTAAGCATTAGAGGAACATTATGAGAACATACACTTGAATGTTCTCTGAACTTTTAAAAAAGCTTTTTTTATATTTAAAGAACATTTTTTTTAGTTATGCTAAAGTTTAAAAAAAAATAAAAATTGATCTTGATGTTTGTAAAATGGATTACAGATTAAGAATGATTCTTCTTAGTTATGTGAATGTTAACTATGTTCAGCTGTTCCTTAATTATCAAAAGGTTTCTGAAAATAACGGTGTAAAAAAATTCATTTATTTCATCAGTGGTGTATAATATTCCAACATTCAGCAAATACTTAAATACCATCATAAAGGATTGGAAACATTTGAAGAATGCATGTTTCCTCTACAGTATTAGATGCTATTAGAACATTCCCTGAACATTATTTTAAGAATGGCTTGTCCTGACATAATCTTTAAAAAAGTGATGGGAACTTCCTGTTGGCTGGGATTGGATAGGATATTATGTTTGAAACATGAAACAGTTTTTCTAAAACAGGGTTGCATATGATACGTTGTTCAGCTGTAATTTAGGGTTAACACCTCTTTTTACCCGGGGTTATGAAACCCAGCTCCAGAGAACATTTGCAGTGCCAAAAGTGAGCTTAGCAACGCCGTGTAGATGCATAGCAACCGACAGCCAATCGTGCTCTGGACTGTCAAGATTTAATGTACTTCAACTAATGTGAAGAAAGGGATGCAATAGTTTTATTAACATTATAGTCTGAGAAGTCAGAAGTCGACCAAATATAATGACACAAAATAGTGGAATATAATTTGGATTTAAAACAAAATGAAGCTTGAATTGTGCTAAATCAGTGGGCACAACTAGCTGTAGTTCTACAAAGCAACAGAAATGATTTTGTCAGAATATTTAGAAAGCATTTGCATTCGGTACAAAAGTGTGGAGACGAAAGCACAATTTCTGAGATTAAATCTCACTGAAGCAGAACTTTTGCACGCTGACATTTTAATCAAAAGCCCTCGACGGACAGTTGGTTGAATAAATAATAGTGGAATTAAACAAAGGCTGTCACTGCCATATGTGCAAAGAGAAAGAATTCATGTTTCCCATATAAGCCTGAGGATTCTTGATATGTGAGCCAATGATTTGCTGTCGGATTAAAACAAAGCAAGTCTTCTGCAGCATGCATACAGGTGACTGTCGTTCAAGTTTATATGTAGCAAAACAGTGCCACCTAGAGTGCGTGATGGGAATTGCACCTACTGTTGCCACTTCAATAGATGGCGCTATTGCACGAAGTATCAGGTCAGTTACGCTCTGGAGGTGGACTGCAATGATCTCCTCAGCAGACCTCTACATGTTTTGTGAAAGACAGGAAAATTGGTTATCTCGGTTTAATTCAAGCACCCAGTGCAGCTAATCGGTAGGGTTTGCTGTGTAATCAAGAGCTGAAATTACCCGAGATAAGAGCCGTAAGAGAAAAAACACCATCCTCAAGCATTTGAAACTGTTAATTTAAGAAGTGCACTGTGAGCTCTGCAGATTTTTAGCATGATTTACTCATTCTAATGGGCCTTTAGGGAACTAATTGGATCTAGAAGCTCTATACGGCCTAAATCAAGCCCGCCGCTTCAGATAACCAGAGATGCAGTTAGCAGTTTTTCATCTGCTCAGAAATGGAGGTTGAAGAAAAAGAGTGTGTGTGTGTGTGTGTGTGTCTATCAGTAAATCTCCTTTCACACACTGATTCATATTCTTTCTTTGTCTTTGTCGTTTGGTACAAAGCGTCAGTCATGAGTGAGTGACTGCCTGTGGATGTGATGGATATATTGGTTTGGCTGTAATTCAAGGCAGAGGATTTAATGTGGGGTAGCAGCGTGTGAGTCATCAGGTCATGCAATAATTCAGCAGCTGTTTCCTCTTGCAGATGTAAATAGGTTGCCAAACATTAGCCTGTGGCAAGAATCTCTTCTTGACTGCTTGCGTCTCTGTATTCATGTGTTGCATTTGTCATATTAATAAAGGCATTATACAGAACAGCACTGCACGCTCTTTTGAGGGAGTAGGTAACAATGATATTCTCTCTATGTTGAAAATATTCTAGTGTCTGTTGATTGTTAAAAGCACAGTCTATCCATTCATCCAAATAAACAAAACATTCTCAGAATGTCCAAGCTGTTCATTTTCATATTTTCAACAGGTACAGCAAAAATGACTTTCTGACTAGTATTTTTGCCCCCCTATATTTTTGAGTACGTTCTGTGTGTTTATGTGGTTTATGAGGACACAAATTTGTATAATGACAATGTTATGACATAGTTATTACAATATGAAGGTGATTTATGAGGACATTTTCAGTGTCCCCGTAATTCAAAAGGCTTAAAAAACATACTAAATAGTGTTTTTTTTTTTTTGAAAATCTAAAAGTGCACATAGTTTCCTGTAAGGGGGTAGATTTAGGTGTAGGGTCAGTGTTGGGCAATACCACATACAGTCTGTACAGTAGAAACACCATTACACCTATGAAGAGTCCCCAGAAATCACAAAAACAAACGTGTGTGAGTGAGTGTATAGCTTTATATACGTTTTCAGACAACAAGATTTAATATATTAATTAATATTTTGCTTTACAAATAAATGCATCTTGATTTATGAATATTTTAATATTTGTACTGAAAAAACAACAAGTACAAAAAAGAAAATTCCAGTTATTATTATTATTTTTTTTAGAATAATAGATAGAATATAGAAAATAGAATGTAGGTTATTTTTTAAAACCTGATCCACTTTCTTTATGCAGAAAAGGGATCTTTATTCCAAACTTCTCTTTTTGTGACGTTCATATGGTTTTGAAACTTGAGAAAATAGTGATAGATTTATTTTAACGATTCCTTAAAGGCATCAAATCACACTAATGAGGTGACAATTTAAGTTGTTACATGTTTCCATTTTTGTCTATCCTGTCATGCAGGCTTCACGCAGACAAAGACTTGCGATGCCTGTTCATTTTCACTATTAGCTGTCAGATGTGGTCTGTTGTCGGTTTATTTTTCGTCTCCTCTAAACTTCATTTAACACAATCGGTGACAAGAACATGAGAACATGAAGCAAATCATCTGCAGTTTATATACACACTGCCTTTTTACATCGAGCATGAAAAAAAATTGGTTGTTGTGTTTTTTAACAAAGAATTTATTTTCATTTCAGACCAGATATGATCACATAATTCATATTTGCTATGAGCACTAAATGTTTGCTTTGCCCAAACTGTTCCTAAGACATCACCGCAACCAGATCCAGACAGGCCTTTTAGACCTCAATATTATTTATGCACAAGGCGAACTGTCAAATGGCCTGTCTGAGAATCACATAAACCTAATAGGCTGAGATAAATGCTGTTTACCCACACATGCCTTTAAACGGTGCCCTTTACCTCCCCTTTAATTAGGTGCTGAAAAATAAGGAGATCTTAATGAATTGTTCCTCGTTACCTAGGCCTAACAGATAGCCTTTAATTATTCCGCGCTCTTCCATCTTTCTTTTCCTCCAGCAAACAGCCAGCTGTCATGTAAGAAGCTGAAGATTTACCTCCCAATCTTCCGGGGTTTGATAAGGCTCTAACCCAACACTTTTCCTGCCATTTGACCCTGTGCCGGAAACGTATTAACACTCCTGTATCTGCACAAGTGCTGATGCTTTGGAAATGTAGGCCTGATAAGAGGCAGTGCACGCTTGACATGAGCAGGCCACAAACTTACAGCTTAAACCAACATCCAGCTGACTTAAACACACTCTTTATTATTCAGTGAGCATGTGATGCTGAGATAAAGTGCGGGTAGTTTTATCTTATAGTTGTAGGGGCGCTACACACTGAGAACATTTCTGAAACTGCATATGAAAAGGCAAACTGTAAAGCAAACAAAAATAATAAATACATGTTTTGTCCAGCAGATATGGTTAATAACCAAGTGTATAAAATGTGAGAACCTGACATTCATAAAATAGCATATTGTTAACTTATTAGAGCTATGTGAGCTGAATCAGTCTGTCAGAAAATGAATATGATTTCACTTAATTCAATTGAATACTGTTTAAATACATTCCCCTATTTATTTTTATTATAGAAAAAGAAATAATACAGCTTAACTTTAAAGTAAACATCTTTCCCTGTTCTGATTAGTGTAATATAATATATATATATATTACTATATTAAATCCTAATTACTATATTATTACTGATAATTAATTTATATCCTATAACTAAAATGATAGTTAAAAGTTTTTTTTCCAAAAAAATAGAATTTTTATTTTTTTTCAGCGAGGACACATTTAAAAGTGAAAGTATAAATGTCTTTTAAATATGTTTTTTCCCATTCATCACATAATCCTGAATCAAATGTTATCCGTTTCCAGAAAATATGAAGCAGGACCATTGTTCACAAGAGTACAGAATATTTGAAGGATATGGATAAAAATATTTATTTTCAATGATAATGATGATTTGCTGAGAAAGTGGAAGACAGTATAAATAAGAAGAGCAAGAGGTTCATTTATTCTTATGCATGATCTCCTACATTTGTATTACAAGTATCCTGATATTAGACACAACTCAATGTGATGATCTTCCTCCTCATCGCGCTGCTCTGCTCGTTGAATGTTTACGGTAGCTCGCTCCTCTCGTTTAATCGCTCATTTGCGCTCGGGTCGACAGACAGCTCTCTCCTTGTTGCTGAGTCGACCCGTAACTTCGCGTTAAGATCATGGGCTTCGACCTGGACCGTTTCGAAGGTCCCGTGGACCCGGACCTGATCTGTAAGCTGTGTAGGAAAGTTTTGGAGAACCCTCTCAGCACTCCGTGCGGACATGTCTTCTGCGCCGCTTGCGCGCTCCAGTGGCTCTCCAAAGTCAGCAGCTGCCCGGTCCGGTGCCAGAAGATCTCCACTAAAGAACTAAACCACGTCCTGCCGCTAAAAAACATCATTCTCAAGCTGGACATCAAATGCGAGCACCGCGAACGAGGCTGCAACCGGGTGATGAAGCTCCAGCATCTGCCAGAGCACGCGAAGACGTGCGAGTTCTCCCCGGTGAGATGCGGGAATGAAGGATGCGACGCGGTGCTCAGCCTGAAGGATGCGGCTTCGCACATGCGGGAGGGATGCGAGCGCAGGGCGCTGGAGGTCTGTAAGGATGGATGTGGGCTCGCGCTGACCCTCAAGGAGAGGTCCGAGGATCACAGCTGTCTCCAAGCTCTCAAGACACACGGCGGTCTGCTCCAAACCAAAGTGCTGAGTCTGGAGAAGGAGCTGAAGAGCTTCAGTAAGAGGGAGAGGTCTCTGCTCTCCAAACTCTCCGGGCTCCACTGCGAGCTGCACATCACTGCGCTCACCTTTCAGAAGAAAATCACCGAGTACAAGAGCAGGATCGACGCGCTGTCCAACAGCTGGGTGCCTCTGCATAAGGTAACAGTGTTACAAAAGTCATCCTCTAAACCTGGAAGCTCATGTTTAAATCTGTAAGACAACCTGTAGCGAAAGTACCTCTTTAACTTTGAATTGAATTACTGAGCAAGTTGAAATGTTGGGAACTCCTGAAATAATTGTGACAAGTTGAATGCATGGAAACAAATGTTGTAAGCATCTTACTCAAATGTGCAGATTAATACTGCTCATTATTAGTTAATTTAACACTGAACTGTAATGTGTAATGTCAATCTGCTGACACTCTCAAATTTTGGACTAATTAATATCCTTCATGCCACCATTAAAAACAAATGTGAACACAAAAAAACAATAAATCATGGAAACTGAAATTAATTTAGTATTGTGTATTGTGACATTTGCTTCAAGTGGCTTTGCATTCTCTTGTCTGCCCAAGTGTAAACATTACAAAAATATGATGATTTATATGATACAACTGGAAAACAAATGTAACGGTGGGTGTATGGTCCAAGCACGGATCAAGAGGCGATGGAGAAAGTTCAACAAAGTTTTAATATAAACAAA
>JAUMHI010000069.1:5281911-5299373 GCA_032359435.1 Enteromius unitaeniatus
GAAATCTAGGTCACAGGGAAAGCACATGGGGAAAACAGGCAACAAGGAACATAAACAAACATGGAGATGTTACAACAAACATTTCATTTCTTATTAAAATACTTTAAAAAAGTGGGTATGTTTTTGTATGTTCATACAAATGCCTTAAGGGATAGTCCACCCAAAAATGGAAACTATGTTATTATTGACTCACCCTCAGTCTCTCTGGGAAACTTGAGAGAAGATATGTTGAAGATTGTTGTTAACTATAACGTTTCTGTTCCATTGAAGTCCTTTATACTTTTTGATCATACGGTGGAAGTCAATGGGGCCAAAAAATGTTTGGTCACCAACATCCAAAGCAATAATATTGGCCTATAGCAGTAGTTAGGGTGAAGGGATATTTATTTACTTTTTGCAACCCCTTGGGATACAGTGTAAGCCCCAATCTTCCATCATAAATAAATGGTTGCTGGAATCCACTGAATGCTTGTGTATATAATAAGACTTTTCTGTCTCTTAACTAAATCGCTAAATCACTGTCACCAAACCAGCAATGTCAGTTAATTTTCATGTCAGTTTAAAACAATCACGCTTGAAAGATCTAGATCTGAACAAGAGAAACAAAACGTCCTCGTTCGGTTTTCAAACGCTTTCACATAATTACACCGTCTCCCATAATATTCAAGCAATCCGAATGGTCTGTGAAACCAACAAAATGAAGACTTAAGTCTAATTGAGTTGACAGGAGGCATGTCTTGTGGACTTCAAGGACATCATATGTAAACAAAAGAGTCCCTTCTTGTTCTCTCCGCTCTCTGTGGTTGAGTCAGACGCTAATCAAGAGCTCATGATGCTCGTCTCACTCATTGTGACAGATTTCCGCCTGCAGCTGCCGTTTCAGCGGGGGACGCCACTGCTAGGACTGCTTGATAGACAGCTTACTTAAGTATAGATATTTTAAGGCTATCTTAAATCTGTCATTCTTGAAAAGTCACAGCCCTTGCCTTGATATTCACTCGGCCACATCTGCCTCATGACAGCTGATCAAACACATCTGCTGAGAGATTTTGACGCCTGCCATGGAGCGGTATTACAAATATGGATTTAACTTTTCTTGCCTTTCCCTCTTGCGTAACAAATATGATCAATTAACTTCATTAAATCACATTCAGGGTCTGAAATAAACTATCCTCCACATCTACTGCTAATGACGAGTGAAGTTACAAACCGAACAGCATTATATTTTTGCCCTGATCTGAAGAAAATCAGTGTGAGAAACACCTGGCCACACGTTCATAAATTATTTTCAGACATTTCTAGCACCTTGACTGTGATTTTGCCAGGTGTCTCTGAGGGTGTGATCTGTCTCCACTTCTTGATAAATGATAATCCCCTAAATCCCATGTGGCTTTGCCGTTTCATTAGGTAGCTAATGGAGAGAGCCCTGTTTCTTAGGGGAGAGATGCTTAGCAGGGTCAGTGAAGCTGCGTTGAAACCTGCTGTAGCAGTCTGTTGCAGCATCTGAAGTATGTCATTCCTCCTTTCTGCTTCTCTCTTTCTCTAACACAGGGTGAAGAAAAAAGGAGTCTTAAAGTCACCCTCCACAGAACATCATCAGGATCTCTTGGATTCAGTATCATCGGAGGACGATTGTGTGGGGTATGTAAGCAAAGATCTACCATGTAACATTCACTGAAATCAAAAATGCTCGTTTTTGAATCGCCAAGAACCAAAAGCACCTTAAAGGTATCATAAAAGTTGTCCATATGACAGATGTACACTAAATTTCAAATCTCGTGAAGCCATTCATTACTGCAGCTTTGTGTGAGAAATTGACATTTATGTTGTTATTCACTGATAATCTTTGAAAACTTGAGAAATTTACTGTGCATGATATGATTTCAGCTTGGACACTATGTAGTGTAACGGCAAATCAAAGTTCTGAAATTTTCAGTGTTTAAATGCAGGTGCTTTTTGCCGTAACCTAACTGCACCCTGTATTTAATTGACAGAAATGATAACGTAACGCTATGGAGCACATTTGTAAAAGTGGGTTTGTTTGTCTTTTAGTCCGAGAGCGCAGTATTTGCTAACTCAACTGTCCTCGCTATTGGAAGAAAGAAAAACAAAATCAGCAACTGAGCCGCATGTAAAAAGATAATTGCAGATTGCACAGTTTGAGCTCCACACATTTCTCTCGAGTACATCGTGTGAAATGCGAGCGTGGGAGCCATTAAATTCTCACATAGATTGTGTCCAAGTGGAGAGAAGAGAGCAAGCTGTGGGTTTGGCTTTCTCTTCTCTAATCTAGTAGAGAATCACCACAGGCTGTTTACCACCTGTTCAGTCTTAATGGACAGCCGCAGTTAACCTTTTTTAATGCAAGCTTATGCATGTTATACATACATTTATGCACAGAGAGCATGCCCTTGAGTCAGGCTCATTCTCCATTCATTTGAGAGTGTGTTTTATATATCAATTTAATTCCCAGAATGCCCTGATTTAAGTCTAAATAGAGCCTCACAACATTAAAGAGCTTACTAGATGAAAAAAAAAGGTCTTCTTTACTTTAATTACATTTTTATTACAATTTAATATATAATGAAGAGTATTATTTTCTTATAGTGTTCTATTATTTTGTCAAAGGTTCGTATGCTCTGTATTTAATATTTTGTATTTCTGCTATTATTATGTAATAATGCTTCTTTTTAAACTTTTTGTTGTAACTGTTACATGTTTACGGTTATAAAACGGTTATTTCCATCCCTGGATTCTGATTGGCCAGCAGCTGTGTTTTATTCATGACACATCACATCTATGACTGCTTCAATAAATCACACCCTCTCGTGCCTTATTACTTACTTACATTTATGCATTTAGCTTTATTCATTTAGTATGTTATGAAAACAATAGTAATGGATTTTTTGTTGTTATTAGTTATTTAGTCATTGGTTATTGATAGTTTGTTTTTAGCATTTAGTTGTAGATATTAGTTAGATTAGCCTATTTAATATATGAATGATATTTAATTCAACTTTGCATTTAAATTTTACATTTTGAAATACTTTCACAGCCACCTTGTGAATCTACTGAGGCCCCCTGGTTGAGAAACACTGTCATAAATAAAAGAATATCAAACAATTTATTGATTTCTTTACGCAAATTGAATTGTTCAACATTTGCTTCTATGTTAGGAACCAGAGCAGCATGGGGATTTCAGCGACGGCATCTATGTATCCAAGATAGTGGAAAATGGAGCAGCTGACAAGGCCGGACTGCATGTTCATGACAGGATCATTGAGGTTTGTCAGTTGATTTTAAGGAGGCAGAATTTGTTTTTAAATTGCAGGTAGTGCAAGACCAAAATGCTGGATGCTATCAAACTCCACACTGTGGAAGAAAAAGGTCACCAAGACAACCACTAGACAGATGAAAGCCAAAGGAGATAGACATCATACCGCTAGTCTGAGCTGCTCAACTGGTGCCAATGTTTTCACAGTCTGTCTGTTAGATTTGTCAGATGGAGTCAGACTAACAATGTTGGCGCCATTGTAGGTTGATTTCACACTGGGCAGACTACTTTAAAAAGGGTGTTAGTCTGTTCATCCAGCAGTACTGTTTCAGATATCTAACAGGAACAAAGTGTTTCAAGAGAGAACGATTTCTATAAGGGCACATAACAACGGCAACACAACATCAAGATGTAGTAGCTTGTAAACACCTACGAAATGTGACATCTGTGCCCGTCCAGAACGCCGTTAAAACATCGGCATGGCGTTGAATGTCTGAGAAAAAACCCCTGTGTTTTCATTGAGTGGCCTCATATACGAGCAGAGCAGAGCACGATGATTTCTTTCTCAACTCACTTTGTCTCATGTGGGCTCTTTGCCGTCTGTCTGACGTGATGAACATAACAATGGCAGCAGTGCCTTTTGAAATCTGTGCATCACACTACATTTCTTCCCCAAAGAATGCATGATACAACTGCTGGTTCCAAAGAGAAAGTCAGCCATGTAGCTTTCAGGGCTCGCTATATAAACAGAGAAGGTACAATTGGTTCAGCAGTGACATTTGTGCAAATGTTTGTGAGGCACAAAAGGAGAATGTATATATTATAAGTAAATGATATGACTTCTATGGTGTATTGCAGGTTTTTTGAAGTCTTGGGTTTGTGTTTTTAGAGAATAGTGACTTAAATTGATAGTCATGATCCTTATATTAGACTTCCTCATTCTGTACTTTTTATACATGACTATATTAGCAATTAGAAAGATTAGCAGAGCTCAACAAGTAATATTTCTGTTTGCCTTGCTAACATGTGTAACGATCAGCTGGATGGCACTCCAGTACGGTTGTGTACATGTTTGTGTCTGTTTCCACTCATGGCCTCATACCAATGAACTCATGTCTCCATCCCGCTTGTCTGCTGACATGGTGTTTTATTGTTGGCTTCGCCCCCTGACCCAGTTTTACGTGTATTTAACCCGGATGTTTTTGTGTGTCGTCACGGTCCATTTGCACTGTCAACCCGTGTTCCCATTGTCTGTTTGGATTTATCGCTGCCAACCCCTGCTCTCCACGGATCTACGCCTTTGTCTCGCCCCACGGTCTGTATTTATTGTTGTCGACTCTTGCACGGACTCTGACTACTCTCTTGCCTCGTCTCTGATGCCCACGATTGCCGGTAACGACCCTGTCTGTTTCTGCTCTGCGTCTTCCAATAAACAGTTTGCATATGAACCCTAACATCTCCTTGCTTCCTGCTCGTGACAACATGGGCCCTAAAAAATTTTTTTTAAATCAAGACAGGTGGAGCTGGGGGAGGTGGAAGGCTTTAAAGGAACTGGCAGCAGGACTAGCTTATAGACTTATCTAAAGTAACACTTTTGATTGAAAATGATGACTTACAATTTTTAAACTAGTCAGTTCCGCTGGACACATCTCATCAATGTTCAGATCATGTTACCTAGTCAGCAAATGATGGCAGCAGAGATTCATATAAGGCCAAGATATTTAAGTTTGAGAAAATGTTTGTTTGTTTTACGTTTCTCTCTTTATTAGCTGTGTGGTATATCAGCAAGATCTGCTTGCCCTGTCACGTTGCACTGAGATTTTGAAGTGTTTGTGGATGAATTATACCTAAAGGCTTTTCTGCATACGCTAAAAGACATACCCAGGTGATTCATGTACAGTAAGCATGTTTGTGACATCCAGTAAATCTGGAAAAACAAACTATTGGAATTTTTTAATATGCACGGGCAGGACAGCTACAAGCACATTATTTTCCTCCTTCAGGTTGTAGGGTTAAGAAAGCATTCCTCCACTGATACTTTCATATAAGTGCACCAGTGTGTGGCGAAAACAATTGCTGTGAGCCAATTTAGAGGTTAAGACCACCAGCTCGGGAGGTCAGTGTCAGCAGGACAGCAATGATATTTTAGCCTGCAAAGTTTATAAAACATGCTTTGTACTCACATCTCGCACTAGGGGGTCTGTTGCGTCCTACAGGAAAACTAGGGTAGAAGGCAGCGATCCGGGTCCGAGCGGTTTTCAAAGAAATAGGAAAAATGTTTGGAAATTCTTTCTAGAACTTGATTTAGTTTTTTTTCTGAAGAACGCAGCTATTCTCAAGCTCTCTGTTTCTCAGGCCTGGTCTTTGAACCGGACAGACTACAAAAATAACTCTCCTTAAGAAAACTTCTGTGGCCGTATGTTCTCAGAAAACTCAGATTACGATCCATCAGCAAAAGCCTGTGGGTTTCCACATTACAGAGACGAGGATGTGTCCTTGTTAAGCGAATGTTTAATGTTCATTTATGACCTGGACGTTTTATGAAGAGGTTTATCTCCGTTTCTCTCTATTCTTTGGAGAAACAGTGTTGAGACAGACTCCTTTGATGTCGGTGTGCTATTTATGCGAGTTAAACCCTGACACCGCCTTTCTCGACTTCAAATCTCCAACTGCTGCTTAGAATAATCACAACACGTGGTGAATTAGATTAAAGATACAGAGAAAAACATCAGAAAGGATCATGGAAAGATTAGAGGAATGAGGAAACAGGGCTCTGACAATGGTCACTGAGCCGAAAGCAAGCTCAGTGAATGAAGATAATGCAAACTCTGCTGGGCCTTAGGACTAAAAAACTGTGGTGTTGTACAACTTGTATGTTACATAATGCAGTGGTCTTGCCACATTGTTCATGTTTGATTTTCACACTGTTCTTTTTTGTTTTTGTTCAGACAGGGGTCGGCGAGGTTTTTAGTTTTTAGTCTCTTACTAAGAATTACTCCACCCCAAATCACTTACCATGTTGTTTCAAACCCGTAAAAGCTTTGTTCGTCTTCTGAACACAGTTTAAGATATTTTGGATGAAAACCAGGAGGCTTGTGACTGTCCCATTGACAGCACTGTCAAGGTGCCGAAAAGTATGAAAGACATCATCAAAATAGTTAATCTGACATCATTGGTTCAATCTAAATGCTTTGAAACTACGGGAATACTTCTTGTACGGAAACAAAACAAAAATAACAGCTTTATTCAACAATTCAGCCCCATAATGTCACTGTAGCGCCATTTTGGAGAATATCCACAGGACACAAGCTCTTCTGTCAGCCACTAAACGTTTTCTCCAGAAGAGCATGTCTCCTTTGAGGGTTTGCAATGACAGGGGGTAAGTGGTTAATGACTAAATGTTCATTTTGGGGTGGAGTAATCCTTTAAACTTATCAAGTCTGCATTTATTTGATCAAATAAAAAGTCAAATTGCTAAATATTATTATGATCTAGAGTAATCATTTTCTATTTGTTGAATGTAATTTATTCCTGTGATGCGAGGCTAAATTTTCTGCATCATGACTCCAGTCTTCAGTGTCACATGGCGCTTTAACCAGTTTATAGTTTTTGTGAAGTCTAGGCTTACAATCAGTGTTTGGTGCTTGTACATCAGTGTCAGTCATCTATCATTTCTATCATTATGTAGAGATATGGTCAAAACTATATTTTTGCATTAAAATCTTCCAGGGTCAACAAAATATTGTGGCCTTGGGAAACATCGAACTTGGCAGAATCAGGTGCGTCACATGATCTTTCAGAACTCAGTCTAATATGGTAATTTGCTGTTTAAGAAAAATTAAATATTTCTTATTATTATCAATCTCAAAAATGATTTTGCTGCTTTATAATTTCTTTGTGGAAACCTTGATACATTATTTAAAAAGTTTAAAACAGCAGCATTTAAAGTTTGTTTGCTCATGATATATTAAATATTGTGTTTTTTATCTGATAGTTATAATCATAGGTTGCGTTGGGTTGCAATTGAAGAATACTTTTTTTGTTTTTCTTTTGGCTGCAGCTGATGATTTATTGCAGAAAAATTATAATAAGTATATGGTACGTTACTCAGAATATATGGTCAATACTGTAAAGGCGTTTCTAATCAAGTCATATTGACTGTGAAATGTTCTTATCATATTCACATGCAATACATTTACAGTAATTATGGTTAAGTGTGTGTGAAGCTAATGAGATTAATTTGAGGAATGCGTTTCAGCAAAGGCACATTACATGACAGTCTCCTTGAGAACTGATGTTTAACTCCACTCAGCTGCAGCAAAAGATTCATTACACCCTGAGAAAGGAACAAACAGCAATTCATTGGTTCAGTTCAAATGCATGTTTTGGAGTTATATCATTAGAAACATCACAGGGATGTTAAATGGAGATGCTCTTTAGGGCTGTATGAGGATAGGCAGTAGCTTAAACCTATTTGATGGCGGCACATTTAACACTGGAATCAACCTCAAGAAGTCTGAATTGGATGATTTGACTTGTATCTTATAATTTTAGGGCGCAGATGTCCCCACTCCTGACAATGCTCATGATCTTGCATTGTCGGTCATAAATGCTTGAGGAGATATGTATTGGCTATTCAACTACGTGATAAAACAATAAAATGGAATGAAGATCGGAAATGGCATTAGATGATTAATTGGATATGGTAATCTCAAAACCACCATAAACAAAACCAGGGAGATGAGTTTCCCATCAGTCAGCATTCATTAGTCTTTCAAACATTACATTCTCTGGTAATTCATCATCAAATTATGCATGTGTTGTGTTTATGCTGTCTTGTGCAAGAGATTGTCTGATGTGAATATTATGTGTCATTTACCACGTAAATACACAAAGTTTTAGGAGTGGCGTCACGTTTAATGCCAGAGTGAATCCTGTAAATCAGGGGGGGTTAAGTCTTTCTAGGCCATTTTGTGTTCATCTGAGAGCCACAATTACAAAATCATGAAATATGCCATAATTACTATGTACTGTATGTACTAATATCTTTGCTCTGTATGCCTAAAGCAACTTAAATAGCTTCCTTCTTTCACAGACTTTTAAACTAGAATTAAACATTTGTGCATGAACAAAAAGATGTTATATATAAATGTAAAAGTCTGTTGGAACTGATTTAACACAACCAGTAATAACCAGATTGAACTTACGATGACTTGTTTTAAACAAAAGTGCGTAACTTTTAGAAAGAAATGATTGCATGTCACACCCCAACATTTCTGGGTTTGTCTCCTATACTATTGTAACTCCTACTGTATATGTATACAATATACAGTAGTGAAATTAGGATGATTCACACAGCTTTAACCATAACCACACAACTGTATATCTAGATACTAAAAAACTCGATGGTAATTTTAGAAATGCATTTATAGCGCCAGAACTGTAGGCTTGGCTAGCTCACTTTCAAACGTCTGGAACAGAGAAGCTCTTGTCCTCCACAGATTTGACTGCCTGTGCCTCTCAGGGAAGGAAAAATGTGAGAAATCCCCTCAGTGGCCTGCAGAGCAAAGTATTACACTTAAAATTCTGTTAGAAACCTAAAAAGAGACTCAGAATACATGATGTGTCGTAGAATGCAAGTCTTTGCTTTTATGAAATATAGATTATGACAGAGTAAGACATGTTTGAAAGATTAATAATGATCGACTGATATGTATATGATTAAATCTAATTAAGTAGCGCCAAATGCACAAATGTTTAAATCTCGGTGGAGTGTAATATTAATTAATTTATGGTTTGTATGATATAGACGTATTGACATTTATCTCTATTATGCCTGATCATTTCAAAGAGAGTTTGAATAAAAAGCATTGTGTATTGGCCAGCCATTCTTTTGCATTAATATGTGTACATGAGTTCAAATGTCTTCATTACTTCTGAATTATAAACAATGTATGCCAACCATACAACCATCCAGACGTCGCTGATTGCACAAACAATGTAGAATTAATTCATTCTGAAATGAACTGAGAAATTCCAAAGGATGAAACACAATACAGATTTGTGCTTTGAATACGTATTTAAGGCAGTTGGAAGTCTAAAATGTAGTTCTAGTTGTACCTGTAATGTCTTCTTTTCAAAAAAGAATGAATCACTGTGCAACTCTCCTCATATGTCTCCCAGAAGGTGACTCGTACTGTTTTCTCTCAAAGAAACGGACAGAGGTATAAAGAATTGTGAATACAGACCCCTGTAGATTCATCCGTTTACTACAGGTTAAAGTGCCTAGAATTTCCTCTGAATTCACCTCCAGTGAAATGGGACTCTGGGCTTAAGTTCAGCTTTGCTTTTCTTGGCATCCTCCGTTCTCTTGTGGAAAGGCTGAGCGGCTCTTTTGTACAATTGTTTATTCCCATTGTTCCTTTCAGGCCATTTTAAAACTTGAAAGGCCGATTAGTCTCAAAGGAAGTACCTTCTCTTGAATTCTGTGAATGTGTGTTATTTTAGGAGCCCGCTACAGCATGTTTTCATAGCGTAATAAAGACAAGCAGCACCTCTTTTCCTTCTCACAGCTTGTAAGGTCATCTTATATAAATAGCCAAGAAACTGACCGGACCTGTTTAACTACAGCATTATGTGAATTCACCTGGTGTTAACAAATGATGACTGGAGCATAATGCACACACTGTCTGTGTACAGGACCTGTTATGTGTAGATTCATCAGTACATTGAAGCAATCAATATTCATCATGTTGTTCAGAACATGTATGACTTTTTGTTTGTCATCAATAGTGAAGAGGGACACATAAAAAAGTGATAACTCCTGAGCTGCAATTCTGGAAATTATTATTGTTGTACATATTGAATCAGTTTGGAAATGAAATGTCCAGTGAATGATGCTTTACCACTTTGAAAATAAAGTACCACCTACACTGTACCCTACCATAACCTAACTGACAGTGTTAACAAAAGCAACACGAGATAGAAATGCATTTGCTGAAGCAACCATGCCCATTTAGATTGTGTCTACCAGTCTTAGAGCTTTTTTGTGACTCTTATATGAATGCTCTACATCTCACATTCAATACTGTACCAGATGAGCTACTGAGCAAGTTTACTGCATTAGAAAAGCTGTGCATATGCAGCCTCAATGTGATGTAAATGTACAAATATAATAGTTTACAGTGCACTATGGCAAATGCGCTTTGAGGACGTATTGTGCGAAAAAAAACAAGGGGTTAATAAACAATAATATTGGCCTATAATAAAAGATGTTAGTGTTTTACTACCATTTCAAGTCAGGTAAACATGTACTATAACCCAAAACTGCTCTAATTATTCTAAATCTTCTTAAAGAGATAAATCTTGGTAACCAAACAGTTGCTAGTAGCCATTGACTTCTTTTGTTAAAAAAAAAAAATATATATATAATAAATAAATAATTCTTTGGAAGTCAGTAGCTACAAGCTGTTTGATTACCAACTAGTTAATTTTGAAAATAAGTAGTTTTGAATATATAATCAAAAATTATAATATTGTTATTCTAACCTAAAGGGACAGTTGACATAAAAAAATAAAAATTAAAAAAAAAGTTATATATATATATATATATATATATATATATGTATATACAACAATCAGTGAGGTAATACATTTCAAGTCTTTCTTTTTTTTTTTTTTTTTTTTTTTTGACACCCTTAACTGCTGCTTTTTTTGTTGAAGATACTATACCTTTAAGCAAGGGTAGAAAACCAGACACACAAATACATTGTATTGAATGCAAAGGGTTCACATTTGAACAGGTGTTTTTATTTTATTTCTTTCCAGGATATATTTCCAGAAACATTTATGTTTCATTTTTGTTAGATCGTATATTTGGAAGCAGCTGAACCCCTGGTCCTGGAAGCGTAATGGGTTTATTTGTGGTTGTTTTTGTACAAGTTGTCCTAAAAGTGCACAACACAGTGTCAGTGTGGCAAGTGCTTTCATGTCAGGATGTTGACAACAGGTTTACAGGTTTGTCTTCTGTGGAAATCCTGAGTGAGTGCTGTGCGACTGTGTTATTATGATAATTGTGCTGAGAGAGTATCTCATGATGAGTTAGAAAGTGATTGTGGAGAGTACAGCTCCTTTACAAGCAAGAATCGTGATTCACTGAAACATGATTCATTTGAATAAAACAAAATATACCATGAAAGTGTTAAGTGATGATTTTATTTACAGTTAAGAGTGAAAAGACACGGTAAAGTGTCGTAACATGCATTCTCTTAGAGTCAAACCCATGACCTTGTTCTTACTAGTAGTGAAGACTAATGAGCCTTGTTATAATTTAATTGATATTAATTGATAATAATTAATTAATATAAATTATTGCTTGCATAAACTGGCCAATAGCATGCATGTTTAATAAAGTCAATTATGAATAGTTGTAACCAAAGTAAGGTAGCTTTGCCAGACTAAAGCACCTATGAGCTTGTAAGCATCTTAAGAGTTTTAGGTTATTTTAAAATTGATTTACATTTTAAAAGTACATTTTAATCTTGCACACTATTTTGAATGGTAGTGTATTATCTGGGGCCTATAGAATAGAGTTTGTAACGCTTTCATGTAACTGTCCAGATGGTTTCGAATAGAACAACAGAATAAAACAGAGGTGTGAGTCATGGTTTTCCTGAGATCTTCAAAAGAGACGGAGCTTCTCAATGCACAGTCACAAAAGGTGACTCAGTCCTGACACTGTGTTCTTTCACAAACTGAATCATCTCTGCTCAGTTTACAGGCAGAAATAGAAGATATGACCACAATGAACTACCGCACAGCTGTCCAAAGACATTACAGAGTCCCTACAAAGCACAGAACTGATAAAGCTCTCTGTTTCTGTAATGAATTGGTTCAATTATGCGCCAGTGCTGCAAATTTCATGACAAATGTATAATATCGGTTGCACGCTGGAGGTTCTTGCAGCGAAATAATTTTTAGAAGCGGAGTCTGCACTACTTTGTTAACGTAATTGCAGAAATAATGACTAACGCCATTGTTTGAGAAAGTGAAAACCCACACTTCACCTTTAAGTTGGCTGTATGCTCTGCGGCAGACACTGCGGCTCAGTGATACACAACCTCAAGCAGAGATTTTCATTAGCCTGATGGAGCACTGAGCCATATGAGAGGATTATATAGACCCTGAGGAACAGCTTAATGATATCTGGATATCAGTACACATAAAGGGACTTTCAACCATGCTTTTACCATGTGCTTCCTCACTGTTTGCGTACGTATTAAGTATGGGCCCAATACATATACTACATGCAGTCACTGATCTAGAAGGACTGAATGTTGCGTTTTCCTACGCCAGAGAACACCATGTGTCTGGTTGTCATGTGTGTTTGCATGGCTGACAGCCACTAGGATTACACAGCGTCTGCCATGCTGTTAGTTTTCCTCCCTTTCACCAAGCTTAACTTCGTATTTTCATAGGCAAATGTGTATGCTCACCCTATTAGTTGTAGCGTAACGGATAGGAAATATGAGGAGAGAACAGGATCTGTAAACATCACATGTTTGATTTAAACTCGCATCACTCACATGAGCACCAGAGATCGATGTGTCAGAGCACCGAGCCACGGCTCCAACTAGTGGTTAAATCTTCAGTAATTCATAAAAACACATCTTTATGTTGATTTGTTCTTGCAAGCTGTGCTCAAAAGCAAACATACAGAGCCACAAGTCTAATTTAAATGACTCTTATGAGCCGGATCTTTTAATGAATCATTCAAGGTTTGAATTAGTCAGATGAAGCCTTTACTAAAGTTTAAACAACATAGATTTCAACTAAAAATCGAGAAGGTCTGCATTGTGGCCATTTGTTGAAAACAACATCAAGCGACATCATGCAGATGTGTTGATTTTATAAGTACGCGTCATCGCCAGCTACTGGCCTGGAGTGCTTATTATGGGGGTTTTTGTTGTTTTTGCGGATCTGTGTGCATCCAAATAGTTTGGACGTTGTTGTATGTACACAGAACTTTTTTAAAAACACAAATAAAGAAGAACTCTGGCAGTGGCAGCTGAATTAATATGCCAAATTTTGATATTGGATGGAAAAAAACTGTAAATTACTAAAATTATTTGACACTAAAATGTTTCAAGGTTTTAAACTTGTTTCTATTTTAAAAATGCTTTCTATTTTTAGTATATTTTAAAATTGAGTTAATTCATTTGGTGTAAAGATGTCTTCAGTGTCACATGAAATCATTCTAATATGCTAAGTTGCTGTTCAATAAATACTTCTTACTGTTATCAGTATTGAAAACAGTCATGCTGCTTATTTATTTATTTGTTTGTTTCTTTTTCAATCTATGAAACACAAACAATTTCTAGATTTGATTAAATAGTAAAATTCATCTATTTGGGGGGTTCATTTTAAATAATGTTTTCTTGCTGCATAAAGTTAATATTGTCTTTTTGGAAAACAACAACAAAAAAGCGCCCTGACATAACAAAAGCTGCTCCTTTTACAGCAAACATTTTCCTATCGATGTGCTCGTGCCAGTAATTGGAGAAGTGAGCTTTTTAATTGGCCCCCAACAAAACATTTTCACGGCTTGTTTCCGCACATTACGAAACAGCCTCTTTTGCGCCACACCTGAGCAACGTGGTTATTATAATCTTGGATAATGTGGTGGATTGTTGATTAGGGGTTTGAATTGTTTTTATGATCAGAAAAACAACATAGTTGAGGATATAGACAACACTTTCCTTTAATGTGAGGGAGGAGATGGCTGCAGTGAATGGGAGGGAACAAGCTCTCACATGCGTGGCTTACAGACACAAACACAGACTCACGCTGGAGTTGTTGTGTCTGTAAGCTTCAGTGTCTTTTGTGATCACGTTTTGGAGCCGGTGTAGTGTTTGCTGATGTGTTTCCACCATGGGCTGCAGTCTCTGTACTATACAGCGGTCTGATGAGCACTACAATCTACTACAAAGCACATGTCAGGTAAAAAACTAAACGTGCATAGTTGGGAAGTTATGGCGTGTTTTGGTTGACTTGTCAGAGTCATTCTGGTTTGTTTATTCCTCATTAACGTACGCTGGGAGTAATGGCTTCATAGTCTGATTAAATTCAAACTGATTAAGAAATGCCATTGATTTTTTTATTGAATTAATCATAATTTGATGAAGAGCATTGAAGGAGCACATTTCCAATGCCTTCGAGGTTACGCTGTTTGTCTCTGCTGGTTGTTTTGCATGCTAAAAAGGTTGCGAAAGGTTATTTTGCCGAAGGAAGGAATGTGTTTTGGAGACTGTGTACATTTGACAGGGTCACACTCTACTGAAGAGAAATGTTTGGCATCTCATCAAAATACTTAATGAATGTGTGTTTGTTTGTTTGTGTGGTTTGGTTTATTATAGATCAGTGACGTTCCCACAATCCTGGAGTAATTAGCTTCCATTGTAATTTAACCTCCAGATGACCTCCTGTAAGGCTAAAAGTGTGAATTGAACTAAATTCAAACAGTAAATATGTTTGAATTTTTATTCATATGTAAGCCATATTTTTGTGCGTATTTAGAAATGTGACATAAGCAAGCTTATTAAATACTGTATTTTATATTTTAATGCATCACTGTTATTTAATTACGTTTAAGTGTTTTTTGTTTTTGTATAGTAAGCAATTTTGTAACTTATTCCTGTGTAAAAAAAAAAAAAAAAGAAAAAAAGTTGTAAATCTATCTACAACACACGTATTTATAGGTGGCTGATTCATACAAGCTCGCAGTTTTGTACGATTTGTCTAAACCCCAGTAGCTGGTAGGTTTAGGGGTGAGGTCATTCGTACAAATTTATATGGCAACTCATAAAATACGTACGATTTATGTGAATACGTACATCTGTGTGAATTTGTACGAATACGCCAACTCGTAAAATATATAGGACTTGCCATTAGATTAAGCTGAAGTTATAGCTTACATTTGATATAAGTAGGCTATGGTTTTTAAATAAAAGATGGACATTTTATTCCTTCATCAATCCCCCAAAAAAGATCAACAGGTTAATCAAACTATCTGAACCACTATGTACAGAATGCGTCAACTTTAAAAGTGGCTGTAGTCAGACTAAGGATGTCTCAATGAATTAAACTCAAGCATATTCAGTGAATTTACTGCCCCATGTGCCAAAAGGCATGAGAGAAACAGTGTGAGTGAGTGAATTTAAAGTAGTTTGTCAGCTCACACATGAATGGGCACACTGACAAAGTTCCCATGTGTGTTATTGCCACTGCAAGATTCCAGAACAGACAGCAGATTGAGTCGAGGTCCCTGAGGACATTAGCTTTGAGATTTGGGTCTTACAGCGCTTTGATAAATGAAGTTCTCTCCCATTAGCTTACTGGCACATAGCCATTTCCTTGTGCAATTCAAAAGCTTTTACACACCCTGTTGGACTTCAATCAATGAATGAAATTTCACTGTGTGATAATGCTAAAACTGAGCTTCCGGTCATAAATATCTTTGTGAATTTGTCCTTGCACATTGAGGAACGGCTTTGCAATGTTTAGCCAAATTAACAGTTTTTAGGTCAAAAAGTCAGCGTTTCATATGACAACATTTGCCTTGAGTCTTTTCTTCTTGGTCACCAAATCATTAACTTGTATGTTACAGGTTCTGTTCTTATGTGTCTATATATATATATATATATATATATATATATTCTCACTCTGGTCAGATAAAAATATCTATAAGCCTAGTAACTGAATTAAAGATTGCTTTGTCTTTCTGTACCATCCACCTGTTTTATATTCAGATTTTAATAATACATGATTACTCAGCTGTCCCACCTGCTTTACCTGGAATTCTGAATCCCCTCTCCAGAAATCAGCATGTTTTTGGATTTTGACCTCAGATCTGGTTTAAAGGTTAATGTACAGCCAGCAACACATGGCTCTCAAGCTCAGTATATATTGCAGGGTTAGGGATGGCAATGCATACAATTAAAGTGACATTAAGTGTATTTTCCAAAATATAAGTGCTTGGTTTGCATTTCATAGCACTATAAAGAAGAGTTTGGCTTCTTACATTATGCATCTACAGCCTGTTGAAGACCACTGTGTTATGTGAATTGAACCTTACAAAAACAGATCTTCTATAGAACGCAAAGTCTTCTTGACTGGTAGGATGGAAAAGCAATGTCAAGGTTATGGGTTAGAATCAAGGAAAATGCATACCTAGGTATTGTTGGATTATATTTCTATCCACATAAATTCAATCAAAAAAGGAAACGTTCCTTATTTAGGACACTATCCCCCGGTTTCACAAATAAGTCTAAAATGTAAGTCTGAGCTGTTTCAAGTGAAAAAAATCTTATACATACATATATATAGCCTATATATACAGCGAGAGAGGGAGGGAGGGAGTTTGTCACAAGATACACACCAGTGCAGAACCTGATTTTACCAATCTAACACATCTAACTCGGCATAATCAGGATGTGCACACAGCAGTTTTTCTAAGAAATGTTTATAAAAAATATTTAAAAGTCCTAATTGAACTATGGCCTAATCTTACTTAGTCTATGCTCTGTCTGTGAAACCAAGCGCCTCATTTATAAAATGTTGCACAGAACCTATCCTAAATTTGATCTTAGGTCACAGGTTCAATTCTTAGTTCCAGCAGGAATTGTAAGTACAGCACTCTCTTCCAACTTCAAGACCTACAACTGAAGTGCCCTTGAGCAAGGCACAGAACACTCAATTGCACCCCAAGCATCTGCTGCTTACAGCTCTGCCTGTGTGTGTGTGCAAGAAATTCAAAGTATGGGTCCTCATGTCCTGTCATTCGAAATGTCTGTGAACTTGTTCAGTTTATGACTCATACAGATATTTACATGTTAACAAATTTAAACATGTTAGAAGTTGAATGTGTTTCTTTCTTGTCCGTGTTTAGACACAAATGGACCCTCAGAAGAAGTCACAATATCAATTAAGGTTCCAACGTACTATTTGTTAGTAGTTAATGTGGACTTTTTGCCAGGGTTAAAAGAGCATTAAATACTATGTATTGTTTTTTTGAAAACCTTGTCCCACATTTTTTTTTTCGTTTTTCTCAGTCACTTTGGTGCATTTCACACAACAGTACTTACATTTGAACAACAGTTAATGCATTTCTCAAAACAATTAGTCCTGTGTG
>JAUMHI010000069.1:5318328-5337905 GCA_032359435.1 Enteromius unitaeniatus
AATAAAAATCTGTAATTACATTTGGTTAATTGGGTGCTTGTTCTCAGTGCTGTTTACGGAGTTATGTTCTCAGGTGATAAATTAAGATTTAAGATTTTAAATAAGACTGGGCAATGGCCCGGGGTCAGTGTGACCAATGCTTGGGATCTTGACAGCAATAAATCCATGTCAAAAGTGTATTATTTGTATGGGTTTTTAAACCTTGTCAGTTGAAACATTCAAGCAATTTTAAAGCCAGAAATAGACACAGAACATGTCATCAGAGGAGCTGTCACTATTTCAGCAGGTGATTTCTGCACTCCATCGCGTCCTCACAACCTCTGGGGCATCCAGCTTCATTGCAAAGCTGCTAAGTATCATCTCCTAAAAATTGCTGGCAGGACACATAAGTGCAAGTTGGAAAGGCATTGCTGTTTGCTAAGATCTGTGAAGTAATGACATTTGAGCAGAAAGAATTTGTAAAGATTGCTTATGTCCGGTCGAGCTTTCTATAGTCTTCCTCTCATTTGTATTCGTCTTATATTCAGAGCACATAACAGCTCAGTCAGTAAAGATGGTGTGTGGTCACTCATGCCGAATGAATTTATCTGGTCAAACATTACTTCTTTCCCTGGACTCTTTATCCAGCATCTTCCTGTAATAGGAGGTGCTCTTCTTTTTAAAATATTTTTTTATCTAGCGAATCATTGTGTTTGACTCGTTTCATGTTCAGTGTAAATTTCTGGAACAGAAAAGCCTGAGGCTGCTATTGATGAACTGGTTTTTATTTTTCCCTGCTGAGGTCGGAGAAACACAGATATGCGCTATTATGGAGAATTAATGGGTAGAGTGAGTCGTCTCAGAATGTTTTCTTTATATTGGTCTAGTGAATTGATTAATTTATGATCAATACATAGAAGTAAACAACATTAGACAGCTGTGCCTGAGCATATTAATTGTCCAGCATTATGAGCAATAAAGCTCAGGCCTACCTATAACAGACCTTTATTTTCGTTGATGTTCTTGCTCATTTTTTTTGTGTTTAAAAGCCATGTCTTGATGCTGCATCACATTAAGCACCTTTAGAGCTTGCATTTATGACTTGCTTTCCTCCGTCTTTGTGTTATGTATCAATATCTCCTCATTGAGACTTCAAAGGCATTCCTTCAGGTTGGTGTATGTTTTCCCTTCCTGACAGTTGAAGTCCTCAGAGGCTTCACCTCTCCCCTAAAATCCTCATGTTTGTGTTGCTTGTCGGCTAAAGTTTGTGTCTATGGGAAAATGAGGCATTAGGAATGCAGAAAAACGTTCATGAGATGAAGGCCTATCATCTGTGCAAATAGACTGATGCCAGTGTATGTCAAATAAACATTCTTCAGCAGTTACACTGTTGATGTGCGTTTATTGCCTTTTATGTTTCTGACAATGTAAGAGCATTTAACCTAAACAAGCTTGCCATTAGCATTTCTTTTAAACAGTCAAACATTTTTGTAGTTGTTTCTAACACATCTATTTACAGCAAACATGCCTGGTGTCAGCCTATGACAGAATGACACTCACAGATTTGTGCATGATTCATATGTAGACTTGTTTCCCCCCCCACATTTGTGGACAGGTTGCATTACAGTGTAATGCTCTCATTATGTACCGTGTATGGTTTAGTGCATATTTGACATATTTGCACACAAATGTTTTGTCAGTTGTTGGATATTTGTGCAATATACATTGGATGCCGTGTCGCTCCAGATTTCCTCCTCTGTGTTTTTTTGTTTTTGCATGCAACTTCCTGCAAGTGCACATTTTTGTCTCGTATAAACGGATAGTACGGTCCTGGATTATCATCGGTCACTTCTGACTAAAATGGATTGGTAAAAAAAGGTGGGGCTAGGCATCGATTTTAAATTTTATAAAGGCAGATCTTCATGCGAGCCGATTATAAGAAAATGGTGAGTTTTATTAGAACTTAAATGATTGGAGAGGTTTGGTCCAGATCTTCCTTGCTCATTTTTTCATGGACCTCAACAGCGTGTATACAACCCCACAGCAATCTAAAATTTGTTCTTCGTTCTCAGTGAAAGTGTGTGTCTCCGTCTGCCGAAACAGGCAGCGGCTGTATTAGCAGCACTAAATAACAAGCACTCAAATCCCACGAGCTCTGTTCTGGTTCACATTCATGTCAGGAGAGGGGTTGCTTGTTTGTCTAGAGATTTTCTTCGCTGTTTACTCTAGCTGTGTTGCTTTTCGAGCCATTCCCCCGCCCTTCTCAGCTGTTTACATAAGGCCCTCCCTGTGTATTATGGCACCTGCCAGATCTGCAGATTGTACCACCTGGTTAATGTTAAATTGCTCCAGAAGGAAGATGTGTTTGTTAATAAACACCAAACCTAGGGCCCCAGTGTTTACTGTAGTCATGGTGGCAATCAGTTATTTAACAAATATCGGGCCCTGCTTCCTTGTGTGGGAGAGTGTTTAACTACGTACCAGAGAAAATGTTCAGCCAGACAAGGAAGAGCTATATGAAGCGCTTGGTATTTTTCCAAATAAAAAGTTTTCATATGACCAGTTCATCTTTAAACGAAAGAAAGTGGTTTCTTGCCATCGTGAGGTTGGGATAAAAAGAGAACTGTAAACATGTCATCGTTTTTCAACTGTACACGTAGCCCGTGCAGCGATATTGTCTTAAATGGTTTATTTTAAGCTTCGTGGAAGACAGGTTTTGTTTTCGGTATTGTTTATCAGTATATTATCATAACTATATTGTGTTGTATAGGGCTGCTAAATGATTAAAAAAGTTGGTTTATACATTGCGTGTGTGTACTGTGCATATATTTATTATGTATACATAGCGGAAATATTGTATGTAGTGTATTAAGAAATAGATTTATATATAAAATATGTACATTTATATATAATGTATACATATATATTGATTTGATGTGAAGTGCAGTTAGTACCCTGGGCTTTTTTTCTTTGCTGATTGTATCAGGCTGTCAGGAATGTTGTCTTTGTTCGTGTCAGTTTTTTGTAAACGTTCTGATGTGATCAGGCTGTTTCACACAAATGTTTGTCGAATTTGAGGAAGAAGCAGGATATTGATTGTTCAAGAGCAAAACGGGTATTTAACTGATTTTAAAAGACCGCTTAAAACGACAAGGTGCACAGAAGAAAACTTTTGATTTGTCTCGTACGAGATTTGATCTCTTTGTCTGTTATTGGCTTTAACACGTCGGTTGGCATCAAATGCTTTATTCTCAGAACTGTTTGTTTATAATGCAGCTATCGTATTTGTGAACAGTACAAACACAAATGTTTGTGTTGTGATGTCAACTCTGCTGGCACGCATGTTTTGTCATGATCCAGTCTGTTGGGGGAGAAAGAAAGAGAAATGCTTTCTAAGGCATGCACTTCTGTGTCAAAAGTTTTTTTGGCTGACGTTTTTTTCACCCTCCTGTATTTCAGGTTGTCATATCGACATGCAGGAGTCCAAGACCGATCAAACAACCAATAGCAGTCCAGCTGGGCAGGAAGGTCAGAGCTCAGAGAGTGAGAGAAGAGGAACCAGAGAAACATCTTCATCCCCGTCAGCCACAGCTCAGAATCTTCAAACACAGGCAAGAACTTTAAAATATATTAATTGATGCTCTTTAGACATTATTTTGTTCTTTTTTTGCCTTCGAGACTACTACATTTCAAGCCAAAGTTCAGTGTTAATAGCCCTGAGCTTCCAAAAAGCATCAACCAGGTTGATTGTAGAGACACCATCAAATGAAGTTATTTTTAATACACTCTCATTTTTTGTTTCTTCATTGAAAGTCTGTGTAATCAAAAGCGCATCTTAAAAGTCACCCATATGGATCATGCGGTGTCTTTTGTAGAGACCTCATCCGCACCTCTTTTATTAAGGCTTTTATTCACGCGTAAACCTTGTGCACACATGGAGCTTATGAAATATGGTAAATATTGTATGAAGCTGTAATGGTGAATTTGCTGTGATGTTGATTTATGTAGTTCAATGGAATGAGAAAATATTAAAAGTAGTGTTTCAAAGGAATCATATAGGTTAAGAACAGTCTGCATATTGTTTATTTTATTGAGTTTATATCGCATTTCAGTTATATCGGACATGCGTTGTGAAATCTCTGCCGGTACACGAGACTAACGTGTTGAAAATGTTCCAGGAAATGCATTCTCAAAGTAATGAAGCTTTTATTGGTATGTCAACATTTGTTACACAATAGCCTTGTTGCTTGTTCGAAAAATTGAGCAATTGTATGACACACCCGTCTTTATTGAAATCATTGATGTGAATCGGGAGCTCTGTGATTATAGTCGTGCTGTCACTACAGATCTTAATGCTTGCTTTTATCTCCATATGCGTGGAGATAAAAGGCACATGCTGAAATTGTGACAAAGTACTGCAGATTGATGTTGGAGACCCAAATATTACCCCGATGCCCCATGTTTAGTTTCCAGATGTATGATGTCATCTTTGGAGTAATGTCCAGACAGCTGTGGGTTCACGGCACCATCCTTTATTAAAACAATGAGAGAAGGCTCTAAAACGCTGCTGTAAATGCTTTCCCATGTTGTTTTCATCTCCCAAGGATTACTGTGTCATGATCTGTCTGCTTTCCCTTTTCTATTCACGCTTCTCTATTGAAGTCTCCCACATCCGTTTGCTCGCCTCTCCACCCTTCTTTTTGAGAAGGGGAGTTCCACAGGGCCAGATGTTTGACCCTTCAGAGGTGTAAGAGGTCAGATCCGAGAGGATGGTCCCACCGCTGTGGATATTGTTCGCTTGCACTATTTGCATTTCTCTTTCCTTGATTTCTATCTGGAAGCCCTCACAATGGAAAATAAGACAAAAGCAACAGAGGGTGAGAGAGACATCCTTTCAACAACTTCTGGAGCTTTGGCACAGCTGGGGTATTTACATTGTCTCCTAACAAGCATTTAAGAAGGTGTATATTCCTCTGGTTTGAATAAAGAGCAGGTTTAGATTGACTTATGCTAATGTTTTTTTTTTTTTTCCAAATGTCAACATGTGATAGTCTTCAGAGGAACGTGTGATAGGATCACTGCGGCTGTTAGAGCCAAAGGTTGAGTCCTCTGCACTTTATTCACTGGCAGTGTCATGGCAGGACGTTCACAGGTTATTATTAAATCAAACATGTTGCACAATAATCACTTCATTTGTTCTGTGAGGACTTGTCAAGAGGTTTTATAGCTGTGATTGTTTTTTTTATCAAACCCAAATCAATCTTATAACGTCATTTGCTTGGATATACCCAGCGGAGTTGTTCTTAAAGGGATAGTTATCCTAAAAATCTGTCATGAAACCTTGTGTGTGGCGTTTTTGTTTGTTTTTGTAACCAAAGCTCTCTGTATTTTGATTTTTATATATATTTCGTAAAGTACCTTATTCTTACGATGTTGTTTTATTACAGAAATTATTTTAAATATGTTGATTTGCTTCTCAAAGGTTTCTTATTGTTAAAAATAGTTATATTTTAAGTAATGGTATGTTATGTTAAGTAATGTATTCTTACTAAACAAAGTGGAACATTTTTCAGTGGAAAATAAAGTCATACAAGTTTGGATTGATACGAGGGTCAGTAAATGACATTTCCTTTTTTTTGTTTTACCTAGTTTGTCCAAAAAAACGTTCACTTTATCATCAACCAATCTTGATTGCGAAATATGTTGCATTTGCATCTGTGTTCTTGAAAACAATGTGAATAGTCCTGGGAGAGCAGCGCAGCTCAGAAGCCAATCAGAAACTTGTTATTGTTTTTTTGGCATCTTCAGGCGCTACAAGTTGCTCAACAACAACAACAGCAGCAGCAGCAGCAGCAACTGAGTGGTGAGAAGTCCCCCAAGAGCACAGAAAAAGAGGCAGACGCACAGGTAGAGCCGTACCCTCCTCCACCCACAGCACACACATACACCTCCAGAGAGCCCTGTTGTTTACTCTATTACACAAACCCACTTGTTTATGCTGCCTTCAACAGATCATAAAGAGATGGAGCAATCAGGGTGTGTTTTATTATTACACATTGTTACGATGGAAGATTACAAGTTCATTTTTATTATCTGTGTAGGCTATTGTAAAAGTATTTTCTGTCATGTCAGTTAACAGATAAGACCGTATTACTGAAGAGAAACGGACAGCTGTAGAGCTTTAGCTGCAAACAAACACAATATATGCTACCCAGTGCACAGCTGCCTTTATTTATTCATCATGAATTGAATGCTTTGTACGTGAGTCTTGTGTGAATGTGCATGCAAGTGCTGAAATGAGGGTTCAGATAGTCAATCGTTCAAATCAACATGCCACTATAGCAAGCGCAAGGGGCGGGGTTACTAGCCCGAGCCATGTGACTGGATGGTTGCATTGGGTTTGGGATCCTAGTGAGAACGTTATTGGATGTTGTGGGTTGGTCGTTGGGATTGGGTAGATGAAAGATACTGGTGTTCTCTAGTCTTCAAACATTCTGTGCAGCTCTGTGTTCCTGCCGCCCATGGACTTATCAAGGTCTGTGAGTATTGAGATGGAAAGGGCAGAAGATATAACGTTTGTTGTAGTTTATCGGATGGCTGTAATGCTTTAACTTGGAGATAAATACATTTAAAGTTGTTTTGTTCTTGTTTCGCTTTTTGTATCATTTGTAGTTGAGTATTGTGTTCCAGACTCTTAAGAGGGAGTGATTAATGAAGTGAATGACCACTGGGGTCCGTGGTATCCTGAAAGCTTTGAATGGTCACTGGAACCTTATTTCTGTCTTTGAGCTGCAATTTTATTCCCTGAATTACTTCTCTTTGTCTTTTTAAAAGCAGTGTTCGAAAGAGCTGAGCTTTTTTCCCCCCACTCGTTTTTTTTTTTTTTTCCTTGCCTTTGCAATTTATATTTACCCAGATGCACAGTGCAGGAAAGAATGTTATTTTTACTTTGGGCGGGGAACCACACCAAAATTGTTCAAGGTATTGAAGGGGAATAACAACGGGCTCTATTTGTTTTTGGGCTGCTGAAGCCTGTTGATTTATGGCTTGTGTTTTCAGAAGCGATCGCTTGTTGACATGTACTCACTCATGGGGAGTTGGTTCTCTGACACACTGGCAAGAACAATAACAACAACAAAACAATGTTTGGACTTGTCTGTTGTCATGGAAACAACACTCATCAGCGCTTACTGTGCCCCCGAGAGAGAATATTTACATTAATTTGCTGGCATGTTTATGCTCTTCTCAGGCTTTGACATTTAAAATATGTATTTGTTGAGACTCGAAGGCATAGTAGTTAGACTTTCTGGAGCTTTTTCGCAAGCAAATGTTTCATTTGTTGTTGTAAGTGCAATACTTATGACTGTCGGTTTGTGTTAATTTGTAAGATATGCTGTTTCTGTTTCTTCACTAAGTCCTTTTTATGAAAAATCTTTCCCTGTGATGTGTGCTCATGTATACAGCATGTAAACCAGCTCTTAGCTTGCGTTTGCTGCAGCACCTTGCAAGGCTGGGAATGGGCCGCCGCTGAACCCAAAGTATCATGACCTAAGAATTCATATTTCAGCTGTGCGTTAGCAATATGAAATATTACAATAACAACAATAAACACTTTTATTTTAGTTGCATGCAGCACATGGCCAACCAGGAAAGCTCTTATAAATCAGTTGCAGCAGTTGCTGAATTAGCTTACTGAACCGCAAGTCATTAATTTTAGTCATGTTTGACTCTAATTGAACCAACAACTTCTAGGGCCGACTGAGTTTTCTGTTTTTAATGAAAAAAATCATACTGGTTGTTTTTGTTGACGTGCAATTAAAGATTCATTATAAAACATCTCATTATAAAAACGTCTACAGACTAGAGGTGTACCAATAAATTGTGTCGAAATATATAGAAATATAAAGGTTACGATAGTATCCATGCATAATACGTAAAAGGATCTCATAACAGTCCTGGAACAACTAATGGAAGTCTGTTACTGATTAAAGGTTACATGATGAAAATTGTAAGGTACTGTAATCTAGATCACCCATTTTAAGATTAAAATGATCAAAATATGGGGGAATCGATAAGTTATGAGTAATTAACTGCCACTGTGTGAAAATATAATCATGTAATTAGTGCAGTCAAATGATTAATTGCTGATAATTTAATTGCTGGAAAACAATTTGTGTGCGTGTACTGTTTATAATGTATTGCATGTAAACATTAACTTATGTTTACTTAAATATATACATGTAAATGTATTCTTTATGTGTGTGGATTTATATATATTCAGAATAAATGTACGCAACACCCACATTATGGTTTATTTTGGATGTGAATAATCGCTTGACAGCACTATGTGTAGCTAATCCATAAAAAAGCAACTGTAATGCTGTAAAATTACAACATGATTATAATTACAAGTACATCATGTTTGGAACCTGATTACGTAATCCAAAAATGTAAACAGTTACTGCCCAGCGCTGTCTTGTGTATAATTTGGCAGCAGACAGCTAGCTATTTTAGTACTTTTGAGGAGAAAATAGTAGGAAGTAGGAAAAGAGCAGCGTAAACATTCTGACAAATATCTTCTTTTGTGTTCCATCAAAAGTAAATGAATTTCTGGATTTTAAATTTTTTGGGTGAACACTTTCTTCAATCTTCCATACATGTACACGTACACTGTATGGGAAATATTGTTAGTACAACAGTCAGCTGTTATTGTTTTCTCATAGTTGCAGTATCTCAGTCCAGCAGTATGTTTATATGAGCCTGAACACAGACGTCTTTACTGGAAATTTGTGTTTGTTTGTGTTTCACAGACTTAATTAAAATGCAATCTCCAGTTTTGTTTTTACAGTTGCTGTGTACCCCACTATGTATTATTTATACGAATCCGTAAATGTGACTTTAATTATTCTGTTTATGTTTATTGTAAACATCTTAAAAGCGGAGTGTGTGTGTGTGTGTGTTTGGCTTGAGATGTGGTAATTGCTTGAGGCCAAGTGAAGCATGGGCTAACTCATTGTAAATCCAGTGCATTTACATTTAAAACACTCGCCTCTGTTGTGGGTATTTTTGTTTGTCTGTTTTCGTTGGTAGCATTTTTAATGTCAGTGTTTGGGCTGCTGTCAACAAATGAATAATGCATTTGTCTTTTTAATCTTGTCTGGTTGTTTGCCTCGGTTTATGGGCAAATTAAATGGAGATAACTGAAAGAGAGACATTTTTCCAGTTGAAGGCAGAGGGGTTTGTCCTTGCATTTTATTGAGGACTGTAAGCATTGTGGTTTTCAAAATTGTTTGTGTATTTGTTTACTTGGTCTTGTTGATGTTGACTGTTGAGGCCCAGAGGCCTTGGAAACTATTCCCTGAATGTCTAAACAATAAAATTCTGGTATCCTTCTTTTTTTTTTTTTTTTAGCTGTTCACTTGTTTCCAAAGTGTTTACTATTCTTGAGGAAGAGGCTTGAAATTGGGTTTGTGGAAAGCCCTTTGTTCTTGGAGTTAGTGATGTGCTTTTATTTATTTCTTTACATCACAAGGTGTGCACATGAAATGTTTTGAACCTTGTTTAACTTGATTAAATCAATTAAAACCATTTTTAAAGAGGCTATTAAATATATAGCTTGACATATTGTCCACATTGCATCAGTTTTATGAATACAGTCAGTGACCAAATCAGTACTTCAAATAAAAAGATAAATGCACCTAAAAAAACAAATCTTAAATCAGTACCTATACTCTTTCTATTTACCTTGTGATGATCTGGCTGCGTGTACAGATGATTAAAAATGCACGTCTTGTTATTAGTAAAAGCACAGTCAGTTTTGTCTTAAGTGTATGTAAATGAGTGTTACAAAATATTGGATGTGTAAGAAAAAGTGCTGCTGTATATTATGTTGTTAATATTAAGTACTGGATATTTTAAAGTATAAAAGGCAACTATTCTCTATACACTGGATAAACGTATTAACTTTTAAGTCATTTGGAAAAACAAATCATATTTAACACAACATCACGTCTAACGGGAAGAAAATGCTTGGGTTAAATTCTGACAGTGCTGAATTAGAGATAATATCACTAATAAAGAAGACTACAGCAATAATTGTGTTTTTTCACGTTTGATTACCTTTTGGTTTAGTTTTTATTTTCCAAATGTTGAATATTTGATTTTGAATTATCTGCGAGCACTTTGTTCATCTTTAACACAGACCGTTTAATTGGAAAAGATTTTTTTTAGGAAATATTTTATTATTTTACAGTATCATGACTGGTATTGGTATCATCTTGGTATCATGAACAAGCCCACTAAACAGGTTAATAATGGAGCGGTTATATGTGCATCTCTGTAGGTGGCTGTATCAGTGGGGATGATTACTCCTCAGGCCATCACCCCTCAGCAGATGCAGCAGATCCTTCAGCAGCAGGTCTTGAGCCCCCAGCAGCTCCAACTGTTACTGCAGCAACAACAGGCCCTCATGTTACAGCAGGTACACACAGTCCAGTACCGCAGCAACAGCTCAAAAAATATAATGTAGTGTTAGTTACTCAGGGTTGTGGTCCTCAAAACCACTCCCATATGAGCTAAGATGTCTCAAAATGTTCTCGAAATGCACAGATTCAGATTATTAATCAACCTGGTCAATATATTAGTCGCTCACTAGAGTGTAAAATACCTCGGATTGATGCGTGGCTTGTTGTTTGTGTTTTTCCTCAGCAACAGCTTCAGGAGTTCTATAAGAAACAGCAAGATGAACTCCACCTGCAGCTCCTGCAGCAACAGCATGCTGGGAAACCAAGTAAAGAGGTATCAGCATCACTATATACCCCAGAGGACCATCAGAGCCATTTATTGCAATCTGTGCCAGATTTCCACTTGCCACATTTTTGTCTTTTGTTGGCTTTGTGCGACTGTGCTGTGAGCGAGTGAAGACACCGGCTGTGGTGATAGCAGCTTTACTCACTTGAGAGAAAGTACCGGCTGTGCAAAGATGCTCTGAGTGAATGAAGACGCAGGCAGTGACTGTACTGGAAGTGTCTGTTTCTGTGTTTCTAACAGCAGATGATGGCCCAGCAGATGGCTTTACAGCAGCAGTTACTCTCCGTTCAACAGCAGCACCTGCTCAATCTGCAGAGACAGGGCCTGTTGTCTGTCCCTTCGGCTCTCACCGGTACGCTGGCCCAAGGTAAGAACCCCTCACAAGGGATCCTCCTTTCGGGTAAACTTCCTGACTGCCAACCGTTTCGTTCAGCGTCACATGTCAGGGCGTGGAAATGTCCCCACAACAACAAAACGGCGTGAAACAAGTCAGTCATCATAGAAAATCCAGATGAGACGCTCGCCGTAAACATCTGTTTGAAGCATATCTCTCCACTTTTTAACACCCACGAGCAATTGTGGAGAATCGAACACTATACTGAATCGGCCAGCTGTGATGTCAGCATCTGTTGTTTCGTGTTTGCTGTTTGTCTGGAAGAAGAAAGTCATATACACCTAGGATGGCTTGGGGGTGAATAAAATCTGCCGTTATTTAATTTTCTGGGTGAACTATTCCTTTAAAACACAACATTTTTTCATGAGATTATTTTAACGTGCAACTGAACCTGAAGTTATCACGCACCTGCAGCGTTTCCAATAATAAAAAACATAATAAAGATACAAATATCTGTATTTTTCACTTAAATAACTAATTAAAATGACAAAACGAAAACACACTGGCGACTTCTTTGCCCTTTAAAGGAGCCGTGGAGCCATCATCAATATGCAGGGTATTAAAACTTTCTGTGAAAGTTATATTCTAATTGTGAAAGCCAGTATATACATTGATATGAAATGGAAATATAAGTTTGATTTTCTAACTGTTTCTAACAATGTTGATATTATTAAACGTTTATTATTAAATGAGCGTTTGGAATACAGTAGCGATGTGTGTTTCAAAGGTTTATGGGTGAATGAATAGAAAAACGCAATCGTAGATCTAGAGGTCTTATTAGTTTTCTAGTAATCTAATGAAGGCAGTGTCTCACTCACAGGCTTGATCCCTGCTGAGCTTCAGCAGCTGTGGAAAGAGACGGCAGATGCACGACAGGAGGAGAGGAGTAGAGGAGACAAATCCCCTTCTCCTCCCAAAACTCAGCTCCTCAACCACCACTCCAGCACTAACGGACACCATGTGCAGCGGCCCAGCCGGAGAGACAGGTACTTTATTGTTAAAACTTTTTTTTTTCCCCTCTATCTCTCTCTCTTAGCCAATATTTCATTACATTAAAGCAAGTGGCATTTATTTCGGTTTAGCCAGAAATCCTGTGTTTCATTCTTAGGAATAATTGGTTAATATTTGCCCTTGATGCTCTCTCACTCCAGATATTCAAATTGAACGCTTAGTAGTGACTGAACAACAGCGCTTTCCCACATCAGATTAATCAAATGTGTACGCAACGTAAACATTACTTCACATATCTGCACAAAAGGAAATGAAAACTAGCTGTAACAACACGCTTAAACGCCATCGAGTAAAGCACAAAGAATTGCCCACATTCTGTTTCAGTAGTGTTCTCGTTATTACTTTATATTATAACACTTCACATCCACACTAACTGTATTTTCATTATCAAAGTGAATGTAGGCATCACTGCAAAAATTCAGGTTTGCATTTAAACCGTCTTAACATCTATATAATAATAATTATGTTCAAAAATGGTCTTAAAATGACGAGATTATATGCTGAAATTTAGTATTCGATTACCAGTCAAACCAGTCGGGTTGAGGGAGGTTCCTAATACAGTATGTTGAATTGGGAAACTACTGTTGACAAATGTCAGGTATCTTTAAAGGCATTTGTCTTTGGCTGTGTGAAAGGTGACAGTCAGTGTCAATGCATTCCCTGTAGGCCTCTCTTCATATACACAAACGAACACACCTCCATCTTCATGTTTGTCGAGGTCTAAACCTGTTTGTCTATAGGTTTCAGGAGCTTGTTTTTTCAGAAGCACTTGACAGTTGTCAGTCTTTAAACACTCTACCTAAATGATTTGTCGCTTCATGCTTGAACTTGTTTCCAAAAGTGCGTGAAGCGGAGAAATTGGGGTTAAGAAGCCACAACCTTCTGGATCCCCAGCTCTGAGTCTTAACCGCTACGCCACACTACCCTGTTAACAGTAACTGCTCAGATTACAGTAGGTGCCATTGTGTCCTAGCGTTGCATTGATGTGGTCTGTATTGTCAGCAGAGCCCTCTTATGGCCCGCCTGTGATTGTTTGCATGATATTGGTGGAGGGTGAGAGCTCAAGGACTGTGTGGTCAGTTTCATGTGTCATGTAAACTCCTGCCCGCCAGAGAGACGCCTGCAACTAAAACCTTAAGTGCAGCCGCTGGCACCGGAGAACAAACCCTTGCCACTTTTTAGAAGACCACAACATGCAGGCATTGTCTGTCCGTCTCTCCTTCTGGCTTACTGAGTGACATGCAAACACACTTTCCTGCTGATGGAGTGAGGGACGAAATGTAATCAATCCTTTAAAATCTGCTTGATATGTATACTACTGTAACGTTGAGTGCTTATTCCTGAGAGGCTTTTCGGAGCCCCATCTGCGAGAGCAAATAGTTCATTGCTCATATTTGTTTTATTGTGTCTGCTAGCTAGCTTCTTTGATTGTTCGGGATGGAAATAACAAAGTCTGTTTTAATTTGTCAAGTGTGAGTCATCTGCCGAGGCTGGGGTTGTGTTCAAGCGCTGAGAGAAAAGATGCCCGCTGTGGACGCTTTCTCTTTGTTTTGGTGTAAGGGAAGGAATCCACTGGCAGAGAGACACACAGGGCTCTCTTAGGCGAGAAAACGAGAAGGTCGTGGGTCAAAGGACACAACCTTGCTTGATCCCAAACAAATAAAGCATTCTTGGCATTTTTTAAAAAATACGAAAATAAATCACTTTCTCAAAGGGTCCACTGTTTGATACAAAGCCCTAAACACGTCCAGCTAATTTGTCAGCTGGTTCTCAGCCGCAGAATAGAGCTTTATGAAAGGGTTACATTTCATGGATGCCATGCTAAACTACAGTTCAGTTCAGGGGCAGAAAAAAAAACTTTTATTCTGCAAGGACTGTTTAAAAAACGTCAATTAAGATACTTACATTTTATACACCATACTGCCTGTTATTGCTCTATTTCGACAGCATAAATGATTCCAAACACAGCTACAGCACTGTTTCGCATCTCTGGGGAGCATGAGTGTTTCGATCCTGAAGGAATCAACCGTTTGTATGATTCAGTTCAAGCACAACGACTCACTTATTAACAGTGACATGCTGCCCCCTACTGGCGCTTTTTAGTTTCATTTCATTATTTAAATAATTTCAAAGATCAGTATTCAAAGTTTTGTTTAATATCAAAACATTATTTATGCATTTGTAACTGCAGGAGGTATTCTGCACTGAACTGTACCTCTAAATGCCACTTCTGTGCTTTCTCTGTATTGCAAAGATGAATTGTTAATACTGATTAAATACTGACATTTGCTTGGAACAGCCCAAATGTCTTAATATTTGAATTCACTGATTACATGTAAGGATGTGACACAAAATAATGCACACGGTTAGAAACATGGCTTTATAAAGTAAAATTGCCCATAAAAGGAACTGACCACCGCACAAAAAAATCCAAGAAAATATTGAGGAGTTTCAAGAATAAAAGTTTTTTTTACATGTTTTGATCAAGTAATTACAACTTTTGTGAGAATAAGAGGATTTTTTGTTTATATACTTAAAAAAACCCAACAAAAAACCAGCTGTACAACAAATAGTACAAAGCAGCAGAATAGTGTTTTGGATTGAGTCTCGAAATGTCTCGTTCACACAGCAGCTTACAGTTGTGCTTCGAATTCTGTCTGTATGCACATGAAACCGGAGTCAAGCCCGTTTTCCTTAACCATAGCGACAGTGACCAAAGTAATAACATAGAGGGAGACGTTCACAAACTGAAAGTCCGAAGTATTTTTAATTGATTTATTATTAAAACTGACTGGGGGGCCTTCTCCAGTGGAAATTAAACTTTCAGATCACACACCGTTCATTTCTCTGTCACTGCAGACGTGTTTCAAGAATGCGGTTGCGAGGCCGAGGTGTGTGAACGTAACCGTATTAAGGACTCGCAGCCTAAATTGTTAATCACACAATGGTACTGGTGCTGCTTTAATAATTGTGGAAAGAAAAACAAATAACCATAATGCAAACAAAATCCAGTAGTTATTTAATGATACTGCACACGCCGTGCTTCATGCCTCGCCGCAAGATGCATCACAATATCGAAATATTGTGATTGAAAACAAGCTTGTTGAGTGGAAAGACGCTTAACGGAAAGCATGACTCTGCAGTATCCGGTTCAGTCTGTCTTAAGCAGTTTGCATCTTTTTTTCAATTGATTTTTTTACTTCTCCACACCTTACTCTCAGAAGCATCTCTGACCACAGTGAGAAGCTGTGGTTTCAGAATTTGTTACTTTTACAGTAACTGCAGGAAATATGAATGAAATGAATGCAAATACCTATAATCTCATTGCTGTATTGGAAGATTGATGCACATTGGGAATTGATTTAATATTTTACTATTTTTACTAAGGTGAACGATTACAAATGTTCTAGACAGACTACTCCTTGACATATTTCAGAGATTGCTCGAGCACAAATGAAAGCGTATAGTAGTGTGATACGGGTTGAAATGGAAAGGACCAGAGCCCTATGGGTCCCCACAGGTATCCAAGCTTTTCGGGTCTAAGCACTAAGTGTCTGTTTTGGCTTCAGTTCTCAGGAGAGTCATTCCCAGAGCGCCCATCCTTTATACAGCCACGGCGTTTGCAAGTGGCCAGGCTGCGATGCTGTGTTCGGAGACTTCCAGTCGTTCCTCAAGTGAGTCAACAGCTCTCATCCTCTGCATTTCATTCTGCTGTTTGTCCTGTTTGCAGATCTGTATGCGGCGGTAATCTAATTATCATTTCTGAGTGTGCCTGCTGCCTTTTTTACAGCTCATTTTATGTGCTTCTTTGCCTTTTACTCTGTTGGCTTGTTTTTGTCCTTATTCACTCCTTCTACTGTCCGTTTGCTCGTTATATATATATATATATGTATATTCCAACCATCTCTTGAATTTATTTTCTTTCTGTTTCCTTCTCTCGATCCCTCTTTCTCTCTCTCTCCCTCCCCTGTGGGGCCCCTCAGGGTTGAGCTCAGTGCACTGATAAACAGAGTACCCATGGTGATCCTGGCCATCCCTCCCAAAACAAACAACAGGAGGATGTTTATCTGTGCCCCTTCCACTGACCCTGACCCCTGCTCCCAGTCTGAGGCCCCGCCCTGTCTATTGCCACAACACTGCCTTTGTTCCTCAGCTCAGGCACAGTTGCACTATTAAAAGCATGTCCCAAACTATCACATCAAATTGAGATTTACTTGCCTTGCATTAGCTGCCTTAAGCATTCTCCATTCACGGATATGATGCTGTAATCACAAAAAGTGCATTACTTTGAATCTGAATATATCAATGTGTAGTAAGTACTGTATTGTGAAGACTGGAGGGCTGGAGTGTTTAAAAAAAATAAAAATAAAAATTGTTTATATATTTTTTTTGTTTGAGGAAGTTGGTTGCATTAAAGATTTTCTTTGCAACACAGCTCTCTCTAGTGCTCAATAGTAGTATTGCATCCTGTACATTTATGTTGGTTAGTAATGTATCACATACAGTATTTTGAATTTATTGTTTTTAAATATTATTGAAATTCATTCACATTGGATGTTACATGGGGAGTAACTGAAGTGAAATCATAATTATAGCAACTTTTATTTTTTTGTTTAAGAAATGAATCCTTTAATTTAGTAGTGATGCATTGTATTACATCGATCAAATCTGACTGTAATACAATAGAAACATTAAAAACATTTCAAAGATTTCTAAAGGATCACGTGACACTGAAAACTGGATTAATGCTGAAAATTCAGCTTTTCTATCACAGAAACAAATGATTTTTATAGTGTATTAAAATAGACGTTATTTTAAAATGTAATAATATTTCACAATAAATCCGTTTTTGTTTTTATTAATGCAGCCTTGGTGAATATTTTGATTTTCAAAATCAAAAACCTTCTAAATCTTACTAACACCCAAATTTCACAAAATCCAGAAATCACTTTTTTTTTCTTTTTTTTTAGTTTGCCTAAATTAATCAAACTATATAACTGTAATCTTGAAGCATTCCCTTAATAGAATATGTCTAATATTTCATTTGTCAACACAAATTCTAAGTCGACTTTGGGCAGGAAAAGACAGGTTTATTTATGCAGCACATCTCATTCGCAGTGGTGATTCATGTTTGAATGGTCGTGCTGAACGTCTGCACGTGTGTGTTGTGTTTTGCAGGCATCTGAACAGTGAACATGCTCTGGATGACAAGAGCACAGCGCAGTGCAGAGTTCAGATGCAGGTGGTTCAGCAGCTGGAGCTGCAGGTGAGGCTTTACAAACACTCAAACAGAACTGGTTCTAGATGCAGTGTATTTCATTCAAATGTTTGTTTTCTGCTTCACGTGTAGTGAACATCCTGCTCTAATCTGAGCTCTAATCTTTTTCCTGTTCTGCGTGTACACACAAAGATTAAAAACCATGTGAACGCTAGACAACAGAAAGCTGCGGTTTATCAGCGGTGCATGAGTTGTGTTTGTGTTTGTCAAACAGCTCGCTAAAGACAAAGAGCGCCTTCAGGCCATGATGGCCCACCTCCATGTCAAGTCTACTGAGCCCAAGCCCGCCCCTCAGCCAGTATGTCACAGTAACTCTGTTTAATAAAACACATTTGTGTGATTCTGAAGATGCACTCAAGAAAACGTTTTGTTGTTGTTGTTATTGTCAGGTGAATCTGGTATCCAACCTCACGCTTGCCAAGGCAACCGTTCCCAAAACCACTCCCTCTATGAGTCTTTCCCAGAGTGCCACAGCCCCATCTACACCCTTCACGTCACTCCCTCAGATGCCCTCCGTCATCATACCCACAAGCCTGCACAACATGGGACCAATCCGCAAACGCTACTCTGACAAATACAACATAGCCATGGACCAAGGTAAGATGCGTGACCTCTGACCCACGGTCTGTGTCAGAGCCGCTGTAGAGCAGAGATCAGTATGAGAGAAATGTGGGTTGCTGCCCGCTTCAGAACAGGAAGATTATTTCTTATACATTTAACATAAACGAAGACTAAACAACACCATCTATTAATATTCATTTTAATTTCAACATTTCCTAATGCATTATTAAAATCACTTCAATGTATGTGTTGATCATTGTTATTTAATGCATGAATTAATGTTAACAAATTACACCTTATTGTAAAGTGTTACCAATCTCATAAAATCATAAAAAGTTTTTTCCCCAAAAAGAGTAAAAGTTCAAAACAAAACTATGTATTTGCTATGCATGCAGGAAAGGGTAGGTCCTGCACAGATGGTGCAGTTTGTTAAAAAAAAGAAAAGAAAAAATTAATAATAATGCTGTAAAGCATGTAATCATGATTTAATTGCATCCAAAATATTTTTTGTTTACATAATATATCTGTGTGTGCTGTGCATATTTATTATTTGTGTGTGTATATATAAATATATATATATAAACAGCATATTTTATGCTGCTTATTTATTTTTATGCATGTGTGTGTATATATACACTCATATGTATTTATATATATATATATATATATATATATATATAAAAATACATATGCGTGTATATATACACACACATGCATAAAAATAAATTATATATATATATATATATAAAATACAAAAACTTACACACACAATATAAACAGAAAATATTCCATGCTGAGATGCTAGCAATCACCTTTTCATTATTACAACAAATATTATTATTATTATACTGCTGTCAAAAGATGAATCCAAAATATTTTTTATTTGGATACAAAGCAGAATACTTTCAAATATTAAGAATTTCAACAATTATGCATTGATTATTTCTTAGTTTAAAAAAACGCCCATTTTTCTAAAACATAAATATTAACATTAGAAACAGCAAAGGACTGTTGGATAAAAATATATTTTTAGTTTCTGATGCTTCTTTGTTTTGTAACTCATTATTACTGCTTTTACTTTGTTCAGATCTTTCCAACCTGTAAAAGTATAAACTATTCTTTCTTTTGTGTAAGAACTGTGTCCACATACATACTGTAATGACATAAACGTCTTTTCTGTCACTTGAGGTGTTATAGGGTAGTTTCTGATGCGTCCTCCAAATACTGCTTCATCAGATTTATTCATCAGGTCACATAGATAACTTCAACTCAGTTTTGCTCCACTTATTCACCCAAGATACGATCCAAGATGTGGTCAAAAAACACCTACAGTATTCTGTCCAGTGTTGCCAGATTAAATTGACGATTTCCAACCCAAAAGCTGGAACAAATACCCCCCCAAATTTTTAACTATCGATATAATGTGATCGAATGCAAATCAAGGTTCATAAATGGCATTTTTAACACCATAAAACAAAATTATGATGACAAAACAATATAAACATAATGCTAGATAAATCGTAGAAAATAGATTAAAGAGAAATA
>JAUMHI010000069.1:5351908-5367368 GCA_032359435.1 Enteromius unitaeniatus
CCTCTGGCTTGCTTAGTTGGGGACACCTGATTTCTAGTGATTATCATCGTCTTGACTACAGAGACCGTCTCTGCATTCTCGTCATTATACATTACCCTTACTCTGTTCTACTTGATAATTGTTCAGTGCTTTGCTACAATCTGTATTGTTAAAAGTGCTATATAAATAAAAGTGACTTGACTTGACTTGAAATGCAGTTACCTCTCTTGGGTTCGCAAAGGGCTGCTTGTGTGTACTGGTGTTGGAGGTCCTGAAATATCAGAGGGTGTGGAACATGGAGCATGTGGATCTCGATGTATCCGTCGCAGGGAACCATGGGTAATGTGACTTCGCCAGCCTATGCTATCTGCACCTGGGCAATCTGATAGAGACAACATACAGACTGATGAACAAATTTATTTCTTTAGTCTAAGATGATTTTCTTGCAAATTTAAAGACGCTGTAATAATAATTTTAATTGTATCTTTCAAGTAATTTCTCACCTGTATTTGTATTAGAGGTGTACTGCTGAGGGTCTGTTTGGTTATCTGTAGGTCCGCTGGCATGGTGCACTGGACCAGGGCAGGAGGCGGAAGGAGGTGGAAGAGGGGACGTGGACTCAGACTGGTAACCTGAGGCATATCCACGACTCTCTGAAGGTGATGGCTGGTAGGGGGAGCAGGGGCATGTCTGATGTGGTGTCTGGTATCCACTGGAACTGCCACTGTATTTAAGATCCAGATGGGCATGAGAGTGGGACCGGGAGGGTTCGGGGTATGCAGGATGGCCTGCGGGAAGTGGATCGAAGTTAAACGCCGGTAATTCATGACCGTGAGGCCCGTAGGGGGATACGGTAGCCCTTCTGTGCCAGTATTCTGCCTCTCGTTCTCTCTCCCACTGCAGTTCTGCTTCTCTGTCTCTTTCCCAGTGCAGAGAAATTTCTCTCCCCCTTCTTAGCCCTGCCTCCCGGTCCCATATCTCTGCCCCTCTTTGCATATCAGCCTCTCGGCCCCGTCTTATCCCAGTATCCCGGTGAAGCTCTGCCTCTCTATCCCAGTGTATTCCCTCCTCTCTGTCTAAACGGAGGGTGTGGAAATCTTCCCGCCGCAGACAGCAGTCCCGACAGGGGCATCCAGGTGTCACTAGGCCATCTATCATCATGACATCCTGGTAGGGGCCGCTGGGTTTTGGGTGGTGTGGATGGTTGTGGTGGTGGTGGGGGTATGGGATGTATTCATCCGCCCTACAGAGTAGTCGAGGAGACAGACTATGTGGATGGGGACTGATCTCTTGGGATGGATATTGACACAGGTGGCGTGAAGGCCCCTCTGTGCAAGTGCGATGAAGGTAGTGCTGCGGACCTTGTTGGCGGTCCCAGAGTAGATCAGGTGGCGGCAGGGATTGGTGAGGATGGGCACTGTGGTGTTGGCAAAGCCCTATGACTGATGGCATCCCTGGAGAAGGAGATCCTGTGTGTCCATTACTGGTGGTGGTACGATCAAGGCAGTACCCATTGGATAAGTGGTGGAGTCCATCACATCCAGGCTCAGCACAACGCTGGGAACGGTAGCCCACCCGACATGAGCATGAACGGCCTAACCTCAGTGACCCAGTCCTTTCGGGAGGCAAGGAATCACCGTCATCCAAAATGGCTGTTTCTCGGTCTCGATCCCTTCCTCCATCACCTTCAATCCCACCCAGCAGGCGCTCAAGCTCCTCCCTCTCTTGCTGTGTAGGCAGAGCCTGTCGAGCTGACTCATTGAGTCGCTCAGGTGGGACGGATGAGTGTCCAGAATCAGTGCTAACAGACAGAAGCTGACTCGGACGCTCCTCAGTGCTCCTCGCAGGGCTCCCATTGGTGGACGGCAGGGAGGTGGAGCCTATAGCACGGCGCTTTTTCACCTGAGCATAGAGGCTGCCATCTAGAGGCCCACATGTGTGCGCGATATCTGGAAGAAAGTATAAAAAACAAGGTGTCAATGTGTAAACCTGACCATGTGGTTATTTCTGAATCTTATTTTTTAAACGGGCAAGACGTTGTAAACATTGTAAAGAGCTAAATAAAAAGGAAACGATACATTATGTTTCCTTTGAAGGCTTGAATAAACAACAGTATGTGGTTGTATAAATGAATAGTTGTACCCTCTAGGCTGTCCTGATATCTCTGATTGAAGTTTTCATAAGAGTCCCAGCGCACCACGGGATCATTTGTGTTATAGTCCACACTGACAGCTGGATCATTCCTCTGGCTAACCCTCCCTGAATCAAACAGACACGCACAATAAAATTACAACCAAGTACATCTGCATTATAACACAGTTAAAGACCACATGATATGGCAGCACCGTCCTGTTTCAATGGCAAATGTTGTGCTAAGCTCAGGAAAGAAAATTGTGTTTGTCAAATAATTTCACAGTCACTTAAACTGCAAACAGTTAGTAAGAACTTTATCTGCAGCTTGATTGAGGATTTGATGTTACCTTTAATTTTCTCAGGTCCAGATGAAAACACAAACTCCACTGTGGCATCAGAGGGAAATCTGTCATCTACAGGAAACAGTGGGAATAGAGATTGTTAATCATTGGGAAAATAGAAGAGCCTTTGCCAACTAACTATATTAGGCTTTGCATGTAATATCCTCTCCATACTACACACTTCATAAATATGTTTTTGATTATAACCATGATTAATATCTAGGAATTTTCCCAGAGTTTTACAAGCAATTGAAGTTGCCTCCCATGCTTGTATGTAAGCCCACAGAGAATCTATTGTCACATGAAAATCTGTATCTCATCTCAATTACGCAGCTGTGGTGCGCAGGTGTTACCCAATGGGAACGAGGGTGATAATTTATGGTACAGCTAAAAGAACACAGACCACTGAAATAAAAAAGCACATCATAAAAAACCAAGCTCAGCTGACATCCCAAGGCCATTTCAGCTCAAGGCGGTCAGAGTTGGATGAGCAGCTCTGGTTTTATTGTAAAAATATATGAGCTTGGCATATGATTCTTGGCTTGTTCCGTTAAAAGTGTACCTGAACAAGCTTCATCCAGTTCCCCTTTGCCGAACCAGAGCTGAGCTCCATGAATGGTGCACGTATGAAACTGCAGTTGAAACACAGAGTCCCTCTCTGGAGACTGAACTCGCCTGTGATAACATTTTACCTACAGAAAAGACAGAAAAAGACGTTAAAAATGACAGAGCACGAGAGAAAAAAATTTAAGTGATGGAAATGCCTATGCTTTAGACAGTTGTAATATATCAGGGTCAGATAAAAACAGCCTCACATACCATAATGTCTCCTTTCAGCAGCAGTGCAGGCTCAATAGTAACAATCAGCCGTCTGCTCCCGGAGCCCTGCAGATCACTGCAAAAAAATTTTCCTCTTTATTATTCATTTAATTAATGAAGAAGATTTGAAGGGTTAAACACCCCACTTCACAACGCTACATAGGTGATACCTAGTACTTAATGAGCATGCCTGTCCCAACAAACACCTCTAAACATGCTCTAGATCATGTATACGTCTTTAATATATCCTCACTCACTATATGCCAGAAGTGTAGACAAGCTGCATGGACTGATAGATCTTCAAGAAAGGCAAAAAACCTGTCAAGAGAGCGAGGAAAAAGTAAGATGATGGAGGAATTGGAAAACTCCCTTGATCTCTCTCTCTCCTTCACAGCAAACGATTAAAAACAAACTTGAAATGTGTGTGAATGTGAAGGAGGATTGTTTCATGAATACATATGCTCTCACACAGACACATATTACCTCAGTGACCTCATCGAGGGCTTATGCGTGAATGAAGTCAGGAAAATATTCACTCACCTCCATCTTCCTGGAAGTTGGGAATGGTAGGAATGAGGACCTGATGGAGGAAGAGTGGACTGCTGTTCATTTTGATGGCCCCTGAGAGCAGCCCTCCAAAGTAATAGATATACCTGCAGAGACATCAGTGTTAACAATGCAAAAAGGATGTAAAGATCAATAAATCAAAAGGGATGTACCTGTTCTGAGAGGGTTGGAGAGAGGACGACACTTTATCTTCACAAAACTTCCTCATTGCCAATGTGCTGAGGGCCTGATCTGCCCTGTGTGAACAAATGAGGTTGAAGACATAAGAAAACACTCATCAAAAACACATTAAGCATAAAACTAAGTAATAATATATCTTGTAGTATTTCTGCTTTAATTACACATGACAAAACAGTTTTTTAATGTTTTCATCTCTTCTGAAAAAATTAAAATAAAATTAATAAATAACAAATACAAAAAAATTAAATTAAAAATAAACATTTGGTATTCCTTTTTTCAGTTAGATTATTTTAATTATATTAAACCCATAATAAATAAATAAATGACAATGTGTTTTGTCATTTATATAAAGTCTGCTGCCCCTTGCAGTGAAGAATGACTGAACTTACCCTGCTGATATCTTGCTGTAATGCATGTAGGCCGCAATGATAACACCTGTCTTTCCTTTGTTGCCCTGAAAAAAATCAATACTGATCAATACAGCTGATTTGTACTTCAACAGTCAGGTTTTGAATAGCTACGACATATAATGACAAAATACAACACAGTTCACCATAATGATTCCAAAATATGATTTTCCCATGGTTTTTTGAACAAAATGATGATTATTTCTCAGACAATATGCTGCACATTTCCCTGTGAAATTAAAATGTGTCAAAGAACAAAACTAAATGTAACTTTTTAAAACAAATCCCAAATTAACTGCTGCCAGGGTGTCAGGTAGGGCTGCACGATTAATCGTATTTAATATTTAGGATATTTATTAAATATCGTTGCGATTTTACAGTATAAAGACCAAACTGTTTTTATGGGCAGAGTTTACGGATTGGACTGCGCAACTATGACGTTACTACGTCTAGATTGCAAGCGCTTTCTGAAGCAGTAGAATAATAGCAGAGGGCTGCAAGAAAATCATCGCACGATATGTAATGTGCAACTTTTCAGTAAAGCGTGTAATCAGCGGAAAATTCCATCAGGTGCGTGATCTTACATGGATTCACTACGCAGAGCCGTTATTCTCTGATAATGAACTCAGATTTGCGCAGCTCATCAGTGAATAACGGCTCTGCGTAGTGAATGCGGCTCAATGTAAGACCACGCACCTCATGGAATTTAACGCTGATTACAGAAACGGCTTTACTTAGATTAGATTAGATAGAACTTTATTAATCCCTCGGGAAGGTTCCTCTGGGAAATTTTTGTAAATGGAGCAACGAGAGGAAGGTGCAGTTTAATTTTATTTATTTGCACAGCTATATTTATATTTATTCTCAACTAAGAAAAACTCTCCATTCTAAACATGTTTGGTTTGTTTGTTTTTCTTTATTTGTGGCTGTAAAGTGCAGTGAGAATATACAAGTGAATAAAAGTTCATAACCAAAGGAATAAGCTTCATGAACATCTGATCATTTCTTTGTTTAGATAAATAAAATGTCATAAAACTCAGTTTATTACCAGACTTAAACTACATTTAAATCCCAGATTTTGGTCTTGTTAAAGATCCAAAACAATTAAATATGCATTAGTGCTTCCTCATCTCTTACTCTTAGCTTTTTCATTGCCGTTTTAAACGCCTCACTCAAAAATCAGACATCCTCTGGGGTCTGTCTTCATGTTATCGGCTGTGGCGACGCTCCACAGGGTGGTCCTTAAGGGTCATGTCAGCACCCTTTAGTACCCTCTGACCCTAACATGAACCGTCCAAAGACTACAATGACCTCTGACCTTACAGTGCAGAACGACCACATGCTGGGGGTCGGAGTTCAGCCAGTTCTCCATGGCTTTGCACATGGCACAGATCTTATCCAGAGGAGGGGCGTGCATATCTGGCCAGCCGAAGTCATGAATCTGAGAGAGAGACTTATTAATCTCGAGTGGTGTAATCAGGTCTTTAAAAGTTTATCAGCAGAGCAACTAGCAACATAAACACACACAATCGCACAAAGCCAGCCCCTACCTTTGGGTTTAAACGGGTGATGTCATGCCTCCGCTCAGATAGATTGAATAACTGTGTGAGGAAGAGTGAAAATGCCTCTATTACAATGACATAAGTACACTTCCCTTAGATACAGTAAATACACGCTGAGTCACTTACCAGAAACTTGTCCTGGTGTTTGGACTTAAGCATGGCTGCCACCTCCCTGAGGTTGAGGCGGTACCGCTGTTCTTCCAGCAGAGGAGGGAAAAACACAGAGATGATCCTCTCCGTGATGTACGTCAGATCGAAATCATAGTTCCTCTCCATCACTCTGTCCATCACCCGGTCCACACTGAAGCTCCTGGGAGAGAAGGGAAATCTGCCCCTAATATTCTGCCAAATGACTTGAAGAGCTAACAGACATAAAACGAAACTCAATTTTATGAGTCTTTCAGGTGGTTAGGTTGATTTTTGGAATGTAGCTGCTGGTTTGTTGCTGGTCCAAGATGATCTACCAACACAACGTGGATTGACCGAGATGGTCTACCGAGTCCACCAGCTTTTAGCCCGGATAATTAGTTAGAAGATAGAAAACAGCTAATAGACGTGATGGCTGGAAAACCTCTGAGAAAAAGGGAAGGGTAGTTGCTTACTGTGCTCATTGTCTTTATTTTAATATTTTAAATAAATTTTCCATTATTGAATGCTCACTGAAAGTTTATCTTTTTTATATTTTACATTATAATGCTGTGATGCCTAAATTCCCTTAAATTAGCATTTTAAAAGCTGATGTTTTTTGTAAGAGAATTTTTCAAATAAGAGAATTTGAATAATTAGCATTTACGTTTATCATTTGAAATGGTTGATATTAAGCAATTATCTTAATACTTTTTATGATGAGCATTATATTGTGATGCCTAAATTCACTTAAACTATCATAAAAATCTATACTTTTTTGCACACAAAAAAAGGTTTTTGTCCCGAATATACAACATTGTAATATTCAACATCTAACATTTAATTTATACAGTTATAAGATTAAACTAATTATTGGCTTATCGCTAATGTAGTATTTAGAATATATTGAAACAAAATATTAATTTTGTTTACTGCACATTATAATATTGTGATGTCTAAATTTATTTCAATTAGCATTACAAAAAAACATTTTATAGATAAAGTAAAAAAAAAAAAAAAAAAAACTTTACTTTTAAAACACAGAACTTTAATATTTGGCATTTAACATTTATCATTACAATTTTTAAATGTCATATTTAGCAATTACTTTAATATTTATTACACTGCACCTTATAATGTTGAGATGCCTAAATTCACCTTAATTGGCATTAAACATATATATATATATATATTTTTTTTTTTGTCCCACAAAAAAATAATTAAAATTTGTAACATTTGAAACTTAGCAATTATATTACATTTACCAGAAATCCAACGTTGATGCATACACAATCTCAAAAGCACTAAAAATCATAAAATCATGTAAAAGATATTTTATTGGATAGCTAGAGTTCGATTGGATACAGCTGAGCTGTCAGTGGTGTGCAGCTGAACTAACCACGCTCCCTGACACATATTAGCTCTCTGCTTCTCACCACACTGCGGCCAAAAGGGATTTTTAACTTTTCACATCAAATCCAAAGGGAATAAAACCCTGCTGAGATGAGGTAACTTATCTGAGATAAGCACAGATTAGCTGAGGAAATAAAGTCTCAAGCATGCTCAACCACTCCTGCTTTGAGATCTGAAGCTTTAAAAGCTTTGACTCTTTTCAGACAATCCTACCTCGGGAGAGTGTTTCTCTGTTTGGTGTAGGTCAGAGACTTGGTTGAGCCCTGGAAAAAAAAAGACAAAAAGAGTTTATTTGGACACAATAAACTCAAAATATGTCTAGTTGACAGTGCCAACTCTTGGTACAAAAGATTTTTGTGTTATTTTTTATTTCAGAAATGTTTTTAATTTCTGTTCCACTCTTAAGGAGACGCATATGTGCGATACATAAACAAATAAATGCCACTGTAAAAACTGAAGCACTGTTCAAGGCCGAAAATGAAGAATAGACCTTCTTACTCTTCAATGTGAAGTCTAATGGTTCTGATTAAACTATGGACCTGAGTCAGAACCACAGAAAGATACAGAAAATGAAACACTGATTTAATGACTTTTGACGTCAAAGCTGAAGACTTCAATGAAATGAAATGTTATGAAATAAAGATCACAGTAAAAAAAAGAAAATAAATTAAATTAAAATTAAATAGAATAAATAAATAAAAAATAAATAAAATAATAAATAAACAATTAAATATTAATTTAAAAAAATAATTGAATATTTTTGGTCAAAGGGGCTGACAAAAAAAAAAAAAAAAAGAGCCCTTGAGCCCGTTAGTATGAGAGGAAAAAGTTCTTACCAGATGCTGAATGTGTCTAGAGGAGGACGTTCCTCTTCTCTGCAGCAGATGAGAACACAGATAAAGCATCATAAACAGAGTAACAACACAAAAATGGGACTTATCATATCATCGTTACTTCATACATACAACACCCCTGCTTCAAAAAAACAAACAAAAAAACTATTAAACTAAGTGAAAGAATGAAACTAACTAACCTAACCTAAAGAATTACTCACTCATGAATGTTTTAAGTTCTCTATATAAACATTTTCGGCCATTGCTATGTTCAGAAATGCTGGTCAGTAGGTTTTGAGACCCTCTCTAATTAATTAAAAACTTTACAAAATTATAAATTGTTTTAAGCAAGATTCGACTGGCACAAAACAATCAACGAGTGAACCAATGAGAGGCAAAGAGATACTGCTGGTATAGATGCAAGTAAAAACAAAAATCATAAATGCTGAGAAGCACCAAGTTATAACCGAAAAAGGAAGGAAAGAAACAGATAAACAAAGTCTTACCAGTTCGGAGGGCTGCGCTGGGATGCAGGCTGTGTTGATCTGAAACCGAGAAAACAACCATGACTCAAAACCTGCATCACCTACATCTTCCAAAAAACAGACACATTCCCTCAAAACCCCGGGTCCCGGGACGAGGGGAAGGGAGTGGTGAAGAGGGATCTGCTGGGATGGGGAGAAGGAAATGCTTCCTCAAAGCAACAGATAAGTAAACTATCTGCTGATAACACTGACACTGGAGAAAAAGTGAGAAGCAAGGGACTGTGGGTGAAGGGCAGTAACCGAACACATTAGTATGCACATTCCTCTCATGCAAAACAACACACAACAACATAAATTGTGGGACAGTACTGCGTGTACTGTATACGACAGACAGCTTTCACCCACCCAAACAGACATGTTTGCATGTCTACATATTCCACAGGCGAGGGGGCGGAGGCTTCATTAGCGTGCTTACCGGCAAGAAAAAGTGTGTGTGTGATGACATTGATGCTTACGTAACCCTCCCCTCCCCACACATCCGATCCCCTGCCCAGTTTGTTTGGCCACAGGAAAAGGGCTGAGGCAGAGAGAAGCGCATAGACGCTACACTAGGCCTTGACCTACGGCTGCCCGTGTGTGTGTGTGTCTTGTTTGTGTGAGCCTAGGGAGTTATTAAAAGACTGTATGTTTTTGTTCAACAAGACAATGAAACATAACTTATGAGGCTCTGGAGGACGGAGGGACTTGGGTGTTTTGGTATTTGTGTCTCCAAATATATGCCAACACTGGGAGTTTTGTGGCTTTTGGCATGTCTGTTAGCATTGAGGCTAACATAGCTGTATGCTACCTGGCCCAAAGCATAAAAGTTTAAGCTGATATGGGGATTTAAATTTGACCAAAAATACTCCAAAAGTACTGATGACTCATGGGTGTGTCCTCAATTTTGTCCAATCAAATTCTCACTTGATTAGATGTTCAGAATTTACTTTAGTAGCTTACATACACCGTTTAGTGAGTCTATGAGTAAGATTAGAATAGTACACTACTGAGCTGCTCATATTTGCAGCGTGTGAATTTATGAATGGAACGTTTTTCAATGGAAAAAAAAACTTTTTTGCCAGGACGTAACCAGCATAAACCAACATCCCAGCAAAACCTACATAACCAGCTGTTTTTTTACAAAAAGCATCCTTGCTGAAAAAAAGTAATAATTTAAATTTTAAATAAAACCTTACTGACCTCAAAAAAATGAATTATAATTTTCTCCTCAAATGTAATCATTTTATCTCCTTTATACAATGTCATTTTAAAAGTTTATGACATAATACCATATAAACAGATTTTTATACCATGATATATATTATTTTCATGATTAACCGAGCAAAGTTCAAAAGAACAGCATTTATTAAGTTGGGTTTCTATCTATCTATCTATCTATCTATCTATCTATTCTTCATAGCAACTATCAAAACCAACCTAGTAACCACCCTGGGTACCCTACCAACCACCTAGCAACCACCCCGGGTACCCTAACAACTGCATAGCAACACCTTAGCAACCACCCAGGATACCTTAGCAACCGCATAGCAACACCTTGAAACCACCCAGGATACCTTAGCAACCACATAGCAACACCCTAGCAACCCCCCAGGATCCCTTAGCAACTGCATAGCAACCACCACGGGTACCCTAGCAACAACATAGCAACACCCTTGCAATCCCCCCAGGTACCTACCTACCTATCTATCTTTAAGTATTACATCTAAGTAATTATTTCAAACTGCTTCAAACTGATACCTTTAAACTTTTAAAAATTCTACAAAATCTCTGGATAGGCTTTTTCAAGCCAATTTAAAGTTTGTCTACAAACTTTACCCATCTAGTTTGAAATAGAACTTTTGGTCAATGCATCTTTGTTGAATAAAAGTATTAATTGAAATGTAAAATAAGCATTTTTAAGCAGAATCCAGTGCATACTGCACAGTTAACAGTACACCTACCCAGAAGGCTGTGTTTGTTCACATTGATGTTTTGTGTGTTGCTAGGTGGGATCCCATTATAATATCACATTTCCTTTTTTCTTGTCTAAAAAGTTGCCTTCACACTTGAAGAAAGCAAATGCTCATGTCTCAAAATGCAGTGTGGAAGATAATATTTCACTTCACTGGAAAAGAAAGTCTTCCACACAACCTGCCTGTAACCCTGTGAGGACTGAAGATAAGTGTAACTATTTTTACCAGGTGTAAAATACATCACTGCATCTGTGTTAAATACATCAGCAGCTGAGAGCCTATTACTGACCCTCACACACTCTTGTCGCTATGAACAGATGTTTCTTCTTCAATGCCCCTCTCGCTCTTACTTTTTTTTTTTTTTTTTTTTATTCCCTGGGAACATTTCCCTGCTTTCTTTTGTAAATTTTCCCACTGCTTTCATTTCTTTTTTCCTCTGCATGTCAATCATTCCATAAACATTTCCTCATTCATCCTGTTCATGTTTTCATGCACCACTCATTCACCCTTTCTCTTCCTCTATAACTGAGGTTTGGTCTTCACAGTTTCCACCAAAATACAGGCTCATTCAAATATTTGAGCTTGTTAAGTTTATATTTTATTTTTATATTTATTTTTTTTTACGTTTTTAATCAACAAGGATGCATTTATTTAATTACAAATGCAGTAAAGCAGTAAGATCTTAAGATATGATTATAATATATCAGTTTCATATATTTTATTTATTTATATTTAATGGATATAAATATAGAATTCATTCTAATATTCTGATCTGCTGCTCAAGAAACATTTATTTTTATTATTATCATCATCAATGCAGTAATCAATACATTAATTCACCTTTAATCTCCTTTAAACAATGTCATTTCTTTTCCCCAAACTGTATTATTTTTAATTCTGAATTATAATTATTCTACTTTCTCTGGCAATTACTAATATACAGTAACGATACCTACTGCTGTTTATATGACCCCAATGATAATATGAAAAATATTTTTTATTTTTTTTTACGGTTACACCTATTAGTTGCGTATTAGAATGGGTATTACTAAAATAGCCATTTATTAGTACTAATTAAGCACATATTAATGTATTATCCTGCATGACCTTATTCTACATCTGAATCCTACCCAATACCTAAACTTAACAACTTCCGCACTATCTATTAATAAGCAGGATTCACTTTTCCTGCCCCTTAATGTTTATTTCTAATGTGTATCTATTCGAACAACAAAGATAACATGACAATAATTTTTATCTTTGCTCATTTTGGCCTAAATAGCTGCCCTTCTTTTGTTTTTATAGAAAAGGCAAATTAGTTTGTCTGTACTGCTCATAACAACTTGCAAAATAGTCAAATCAATGACAAAGAATCATGAAAAAAAAAAAAGATATTTGTGCCATATTTCTTTAATTTGCAAAATAGTCTTAAAAAACCAACTTGAAAAAGAATCGGGATAAAAATTGTGAATCGTGATTTCCCCAGAAAAAAATCATGATATGACATTTTTTCCATATCGCCCACCCCTAATGTGCACTTTATTTTCTTAATGACATGTATCCAGTAGAACACCAAATGTGTCACCTGCCTTGGGTGTTCAGATTTTTATCATTATACTGCTATAGGTGTTGGGGTTGATGTTTTTATGGTTCCTTACAGACCCCATCAAAAGAGGCCTCCACCCAAGGATAGATGTGTGTGCTTATGGGATATTTTACATCCGTTTCATTGTCTAACTCTCTATCTGCTGAGGAAAGTAATATCTCATCTCTTCCAAACAATATTTGAGGGATCACTCATGTCCATAGCACAAAAAGTGCCAAAAGTTTAATACGCAGGATTATGGGTATGTTCAGATCCCAAAGTATGAGCAACAACCACTAATATGTGCAGCGACTATGCTATTTTGGTGGAAACTATGGTTACCATGGTAAACTTTTGTTGCCGCACAAGCCTAAGCGTTTCTGAATCCAAAATACTTCTCGCTAATCTTTTTCCTCCCCTCTGCGCCAATACTTCTTTGTTTCTTCCTGTATGCAAACTTCTTTCTCTCCCTCCATCACTCGTTCTCCTTATCCAATCCACACTTTCCGCTTTTCGTTTTTTCCCTCATTTAACAAAATGCCAATCCGCTCCACCTCCCTCAGACCGGCCGGCCAGCAGCCAGAACAAACTCTGAATTCCATCTGTAGGGCCAAATCTTACACACGACTCCTGCTGCAGCCTTTCATCCCGCTTTTTTATCCATTATTCTTTCTTCCCCGAGCCCTGTCCTTATTTCCCTCCCTCTGTGTGTCTCTGAAGTAACAGCAGCCCCTGTTCGGTGCCCCTGTGTTCTGCTGCGAACCCAGAGGAACATGTTCCCACGTGTAATGGGACGTTAAGGGTGAGGAGCGGTCCACAAGTGGGTACACGTGCCAAATGTAATACCACAGCAGTAGTAAGAAGCTTATTTATGCGACTGGGATGTGTTTTGACTCTAGAGTGACTCCACCGAAACAAAGCTCACTACGGGTGGAGTAGAGACACCGTTTACACACACAGCAACCTTACAAAACCTGTAGCTTGCTTTAAAAAAAGACACACCAAATATATTGGTACATGATCAATAATCGGTTGATATATTGATGATTCTTTACAGTTATGTTTAATTGTGCTCCTTTTTGCTATTTCTACACTTGAAGTTAATCATACAAATATACACCAATATAGGAAGAGTTTATTTGCAAAAACAGATTGGGGGGGCAATTTTTTTTTTGTCAAAAATCATGTTTTTATTGCAGCATTTTTTTTTAACCCAACTGCTGTTTGATTGAGATTAATTGGAATGCACACTGAAAAAAAACATGACTTTTTTACATTTTTAAAAGTTGCTTTATCCGTTTATGCGAATTAACTCGCATATATTAACTATGTATTAATATATACACCGTCTCGCCCTTGCCCGAATGTAATATTCTAAAAAAACAACAAAAAAAACCAAATATGGTACTGTTTTATATATGTGATTAATGTATTTTAACTGATATGTTTCACAAATTATGTGCAAATTGCAATTACTTCCATATTGGAATTAGACCATCAGTATAGCACTTCCTTTACTGACTTGTCTCATATGCTACATTTTAATATTGTAATACCCAGATCCATTGCATTTAAAATATTTTATTTCAGATTTTAGTATTATAGATTTTAATTTATTCAGACCAGATATTCTACAAATGATGACATTATTCAGTACCATTCTAAAAAAAAAAAAAATTCTTACAGGAAATATTACTTTTATTCTTTAAAACATTAAATTTATCAAATGTGACTCTAAAGACGTGTATAATGTTGCAAATTATTCAGTTTTGAACTTTAATCAAACAATTCTGAAAACTTATCACTTTCCAAAATTATTAATCAACAAAGGCAGCAAATGAGTATATTACTATGATTTCTGAGGGATCATGTGACGCTGAAGAATAATGTTGCTGAAAAATCAGCTTTGCATCACAGGAATAATTTATATATATAGCAGAATATTATTACTCTTTTTACTGTATTTTTAATCCTTGGTGAGCATAAGAAGAATATATTTTATCAGGTATTTTTCCCTAAACATTTACCAAACTTTTTAACAGTAGTGTATATGTAGTTATAGGCTTTTTATCCTTGTTCAGCCTCAGCATCTAGGAAGTTCCTAGACTAATTTCTCCTGACATGGACTTTGATACTGCCACCTCAGTAGCAGCTGCTTCATCCGCTCTGCTCTCGTTTCCTGTTCATTGAGGCTTTTTTTAAGAGTTCCTCGGAGGCAGAGAGGAAATGTTCCTTACCGCTCTGTGTGCATGTACACGTATGTTCTGGGGTCTGGAGATGTGAGCAGAGATAAAAATGAGGCTAGAGAGAGGAAGTGCAGATCAGAGGATGGCTAGAGGCGGATATGTAACAAGCAGTCATACTGTAACCAGTGCAGGAATACAAGAAGGGTGGAGATGAACATGAGAACAGAGGAAATATAGGAAGTGGGGGGAGATGGAGGGATGTCAGAGCGGTGGAGGAAGCGTGGGAGGAGAACAAGGCTGGACGCTGGGCTCGGGTGTAAACAGTGTAATTAGTCCGAGCAGAATACAGGGGTCTCAGGAGAACCACATACTGGCTTAATACACATTCTTCAGATGAACAAAAACAGCCTTAAAGGAACAGTTCACACAAAAATTAAATGTTTAGATCATTGATTCATGTTGTCCCAAACCTGTATCTAATGCTGAACACAAAAGCTGATATTTTGAAGAATTTTGATGAAACTAAACAGTTTTTTGGTCCCTATTGACTTTCATAGCCATCAACTGTTGATACCCAGTATTCTTCAAAATATCTTTGTTTATATTCAATATAAGAGAGAAATTCATACTGGTTTTGTAAATGATTTGCGTGAACTATTCCTTTAATGAATTCTTCAGTAGTAAGTTTACATCAAGAAAGTCAACATCCAGACCATATTTTAAGAAGGTGGTCATATTTCTTTTGCTTAAAGAAAATTAGGACCAATATATATATATATATATATATATATATATATATATATATAAATAATATATATTTATTTATTTATTT
>JAUMHI010000069.1:5367468-5383206 GCA_032359435.1 Enteromius unitaeniatus
ATGATTGGATTTTATTGTTTTACCTTGAATTATTTAATAATTTAGTTACATTTATATCTATCTATCTATCTATCTATCTATATATATATATATATATATATATATATAATTTTTATTTATTTATTTATTTTTTAAGACAGAACTATTCCTATTACTGCAATGCAATTAATTACTGTAATCTGAAATAATAATTGTATATTAGTTAATAAATCTTAAATGTGATAAAATGTCAAAATTGAAAAAAAAAAAAAAAACAGTACTAATCATTATTATTAAACATTATTATTAAATAATAGTATTATAAATTATTTTCTATTTTATTTACAATAATGATGAAAATTAATTGTATGATAATAATAACAGTAATAATAATAATAATACTTATATTATATTTTATCATATTATATTTCTATCAGACTAGTATAATATATCAGTAACCAGTATGGCTGTATTCTGATAGGGGGCAGGAATAATAATAATATAGGAATATAGGAATAACCACTCTTTTGTATATTGTATTACAGAAGCATCTAAATAACTTTGATAAATTAATAAAAAATAATAATAATAAACAAATACGCAATACATATTTGTTCCACAAAAAGGTAATACAAAAGTATGCTGCAACCAAAGCAGTTTATTAATTTTTAGACATTATCAGGAGACAGATGTCAAACCATTCTTCATTCCTTAATTTGCTGTGAATTCGCGTGTGTTAACATGAGCAGCTGTGAGCATGTTAACACACAGCCTTGAGCAGATCCCGCGGGATAGGCTGGGAATACACAGAGGTCTGCTTTCACACACAACAAGATTACATCTTTTTATTTGGAATGATGAAATTCCAAAATAATTTGGAACTCCTGCAGATGACGTGTGTACACACAGACCAGAGCTGTACTATCCGTCCCCTTTAGTCTCTCTATAACAGGAGTCTCAGTATTACAGCATTCCCTTCTATTGTCTTATTGCCAATCTAAGCAAGCGTCACAAATCTCTAGAGTGAAGCAACCAATCAAAAAGATAAGACATGAATAAACAGAAGTAAATACATTTCCTTCAAATGGAAACATATCTAAACAATTATCAGAATACAATCAGCAGATATCAGCAATGGAAAAATCCCACCTCTGCTAGCACGGCTTCTGTAATTAGACAACGACATGCCACAGTTGTTCTGATCTCATGTGTTTATACAATCCTTTATTGGACGCTATAAATAAAAGGACGTGGACATATTGGAGAATGTGCTAATGTTAAAGAAATCTTTCATCACTTGATAGTTATGTACACTGATAGTTTCCATATGGTGCCAATTCCACTGATGACAAAATGCAATGGGAAACAAATGGCAACTTGAATTTTTTTTTTTCTTTTTTGGGGGGAGAATAAGAAACACTAATTTAATTAGTTCTCTTAGAAATAGTACAAGTCGATGACAATAATCTTATCTTTTCATCTCCTATAATAATTAATTCAAAATATACACATTTAGATGAGCTTCTAGGCTATATTCATTATCCTATAGGCAGTGGATAAATGTATGCAGTTAACAGGGACCTCCTCTCAATTTAAGAAGCGGTCTATATTGCTAGTATAGATAGATAGATAGATATATAGATAAATAAAGCTGATAAATATTCCGCTAACGCTATTTTTTAGTGCGTTCACACCGCGACAGCATCGAAATTCACTCTTGCCGCCCTGCGAAGCGGTGGTCTTCTGCATTCTGACTGGTTGCCGCAGAACTGCATCATAGATTTCAACTCCCCTCGACGCTCTCGCCGTCAGCTTACATTTAAAGGTGCTCTATGCGATCTTGCAAAACACTATGGGTGCAGGATGTACACCAAACAAAAACAAACTTCGGCCAACCAATCGGCAAGAAGAGGTGGGGTTTAATGCGTGTTAATCCCCACCTCTTCTTGCCAGTTGGTTGGCTGAAGTTTGTTTTTGTTTTGGTGCCCAAAATGTTTGTTTGGTATTGCAGCCTCTGTGTTGTCTTTCGAGAGCGGGTTTTTTTCCAGTGTATTCAGAGGGCAGACAGCAAGACGATCGAGGGGTGATGCATACGGTTTGAGATAAAAATAAAATCAAGCTAAAATCCTGCAACATCGCATAGAGCACCTTTAAAATGCATGACTTCAGGCCACTTTGACGCTCTAGTCGGCGGCGGTGTGAACGCACGGTAACAGCCCCTTCAGCCCACACTAGTCCACGCTCACGCCCTCAAATCAAAACACTGCCGTCTCCTTCCGCTTCGTGGGTGACGTAAGCGTATTGTCACAGTTATGCAAAAATCATTGCAAAAAAAATGAGCTTTAAAATTAATTTATATAGGCTTTGAGGCAGAGGGATTTGTCTCAAAAAATTTTTGTAATCGAGTAACTTGAGGAATCGTTTCAGCCCTAATTCAAAAATTCAGTTTTGGGCACTGACCGCGAAAAAATTTGTTTTATTATTTTGTTGTCATAGCACCTGGACACACCATCACATTATGGTAAAGAGAGTAACATTTCCGCCACATGCTTGGCTTGCTGTATTTGGCCAATCATAACACACTAGATAGCTGGCCAATCAGAGCACACCTCGCTTTTTTAGAACGATGAGCTTCGTAGAAATCAACCCGCTTCAGAAATGCAGAGCTTAAATGCGAAACAATAATGTATTGTATGTGGAAAATAAATGTTGTTTTTTTTAACTTAAACGACATAAACATAATACGAAATAATGTTCTTTTTAGCAACATCACATGACCCTTTAAATTTGTGACAGCTGGAAATGTGTTTAGCTCGCTGTGCACAATGTCAGCTTGATGTTTGCATTATGAATCATCAGTGTGTATCATAATCTATGAGTATCTGTTCAATCAGCATCTGCCAACACCTCAGGTCAACCTTTGCTCTTCAGGTTGCTATTGGATTCATATTATAGTTCTTTAATTCAAGTAAACTGATCTTCAAAAGTACTGTTATAACTTAAACAGAAGTCTCAAGAAGTCACAAGTGGATGACAGAAAATTTCATCTTTTGCTTAAATGGCATGACACAGTGCCCAAGACTGTTTCCGTGGTGGACTCCTTCATGGTTTGATACTGTTTTAGCTTTGTTTTTTTCCTTGTTATCCAACATTAGGAGTCGGATGTAATCCAGACATCTGAGTCAAAACAGCAACCTCTAAATGATGCAAAATGAAACTAGCACTGATTTGGACAAAACTGAGACACACAGTTGGGTTCATACACACACACACTGGCCTGAGGGAAGCTTGGGAAACACATGGCACTGATGAGCTCACGAAGAGGGGTGGTGAAATGAAAGATTTACTGGAACAGCCCACACATTCACTTCCCTCATTTATACCAGTTCAATTCCCACTTCAGTCACCAGTACCAGTACCCAAAAGAGAGGCAGAAAAGATCTTTTTTTCCCCCTCTCTGGCCCCTTAAATCTTTTTCCTCCACGTCCCTTTTTCCCCATGGACTGATTTTTCCACTCTGGCACATAGATAAGAGCCTAACACTCGCAGGATGCATGGAAAAAAACAAAAATACAGTCAAGTTTCGACTTTATGTGCCAAGGCTGCATGCTAACTGTCATGGACACTGAAAAGTGAGTAATTTGGAGCGCTCTATGTACATACACAGCAGCTTCATTTACCCACACTACTAGTGCTCTGCATTTGGGCAATTCGACTAGTCTTTCAATAACAGAGTTTATGTTACTACATTAAAGCCATGATGCTATAATAGGCACAAAATTTGCATCAGTCTTTTTCAGTATTGAATGATGATCATCTCTTCCACCATTGTGAATTATTTTAAGCTCATGCAACTTAAATTTCAAACTTGCTTTAGCCAAAAGCTTCATGACATCCTCCACAGTTGCGATCTGAACATGACTTTTTAACTGTGATATGTCATGGTCAACTTGACTCAGTGACAGCTAAGGTTCATCTGAAACGCTAAAAGCCATTTAAAGATGAGTCAGTCCCTTGTTAGTGGGCTGGAGGTTATTTCCTGTGGTTTAAGGTTGTAGACGAGGTTGTTTCACACCAGACAGACACACAAACAAAGAGAGCGGCACTGACATTAATCCCTTTCATCTTTGTTTTCAGGAAATGCATTTCGGGGGAAAAATAACTGGGGTATTTCCATGTAAGTGGGTAAAAGTAAAAAAACATTAACAGACCAGTGAGGTCTGGGACTTTTGGTCACCGTTACTGTACAGGCTACATTGGAGGTGGTTAAACTATGTTTTTATTGGTTACAGACCAGACAAATCCAGCTCATCTCTACTGTGTGACTCAAGCGAATAGTTCAGCCAAACAATGATGAATATAAATAGAATATAGCTTAAATCAAAAGAGAAATGAGTCAGTCCAGATAAACACCATTTGCTGCCAGCTGTTGCTCTGGGAAGGGCTGAGATATTTAGATTGGTTGGTAGATAACTGGTTGTGAGTTTAAACAAATGGGCCCAACTACAAAGATTTCACATAAAACAGACAAATTTAAACAAGATAGTTTTATATTTTTTAACATAGTTTGTATAATACTAGCGATACAGTATAGTACATCTTTATATACTGTATATAGATAGATAGACAGACATTTTTTGGTAAAAAATTAATAATTAGGATTATTTAGTATTTTTTTCCCTGGTATATTAGTCATACCATACTGTATGTGTCGTTAGAAGACGCTTGAATCATGACAGAGGTTTTCGAGAAATATTAATGATGAAGGAAAAAATATATAATGAAATATATATAAATAAATAATGAATAATCAACAAACTGGTAAGAGGATGACCACCCTGACCAATCCCTATTGTACCCAAGCAACAAACTAAAACTTTTAATAACTCTTTAATTAGAAACTGCCATTAACAGGTAAAACATGGGCAGACATCACATCTCAACTTGCCATCATACTGTACTTCATAAAAAACTCCATAAGGACTTGTACGATTCGAGTAGGAGTTTAATACCTCCCTAATGGCTCCTGAAGTCAACTAGCCATTCGTGTCTGAGAGTGCTTCCTCTATAAAGGATTTGGGTCCATTCCTATTTTCTATGGTCCACATATCTGTAAAGCTAGCTTTCAACATAAGAACATTCCCATTCATTTCACAGATGAAGCCATCTAAGCGGCAGCTCTAAATCTGTGTAAAATTCAATAAGGCCAGTGCTATGAGGAGGTGAATAAAAACAACATTCATATCTAATAATGCAACAGAGCCCAGGGAGGGGACAAAAGCTCAAGAGAGAAACATGAAACAGCTGAATGGTGTTTGAGTGGATTTTCTGTGTTGAAGAAAAGAGGAGAAAGGTTTATACTTATTTCTGCTCCACTGAATAAAACATCTGCAGGTTATACTCTGAAAAGAAGTACTGTTTAGGGTCAAATACAGTGTGAAATTATGTAAAAAGTGGGATTTGTGTTGCAGGAGTACGCTTTTTTGCTTTTTAACATTTTTGTGATAGCACGGAGCAAAAGCTTGCCGGACCCTCCTTGAACCCATGATTTGGAGCAATGCCATGGCACTCTGACCCAAGAGGGCTTAAGTGTTCTTGAAATTTGTCTTTGTTCAGTCTTGCGAGGTGCTAAGAGCGGGAAGGCTGAATGGCGCTATAAGGTTTTCAGTTCAGTTTATGCATTACAAATGATCAGTTAACGATTCATCAATCTGAAAATTAAGAATAAGAATAATTACATCTCACCTAGAACTGATATCCTGTTGTGGGATTCAAACCTATAACTTTGTGTTCATACGCTGAAAATTATAACCATTGTACTACACCGTGATTCTTAAAATTCAATAATTCATGAAAATCTTTTTATGACTTAAAAATGATTACTGTTTTGGGATTGAAACTTACAACCTTTGTTACCAGCTAAGAACTGCAGATGTACCACTCTATTAAAATGTAAAAAAAAAAAAAACCAATCGACTTTTAAAGCTACTAAAAACATATGACTGAACAAAGACGAAGCAATCTTTTTCAACAAGGGAACTCTGTCTGGTAAAATGTACATTCTGAACCCTGATTCCACTGAAATGCATTCATGAAATGCACATAATCATTTAACCTAGTCATTATAGGAACTCATGCCTGAAAATGATCCTATTCAGCCAACTACAAGCATGATACAGCTCTAGACAAACTGCCAGCTCTCAGTGCCATAAAGAGCATTTTTAGTGGGTTGCGATTTGCTGATTGAATAACCATGTGGCAAGTTAAACCTCTCACTGTTTCTTTGCACATTAACTAAACATTTGCCAGTGCCAGGGAGTGACGAATTAGGTTATATAAAACTGGCTATCACAGTAGTTACTCTATACAAGGTCAGCAACTATGAATAAAGCAAAGCGCTTTAAAGGGTGGCTTGGGACTCTAGATCCCAGGGTGCTTCTCAGGAGCCGTGCCTGATATGGGTGTGTCAGCGCAGGCATCCATTGGTCTTATCAATGAGTCTTTCACTACGGCCGTGTGATGCTGGGCTGCGGCTGCCAACACTGCTGCCCCAACACAGGGAGGCCTTCAGTGCAGGAAACACAGAGAGAGAGCTAGCCTTTAAATACATAAACTCCCATTTTATACACCCGTGTTAATCTGAAGAGGGAGTGAAAGAGACTTTGATAAATACATTATGACCTGATGAGAAATGGGAGAAATGATCTTACCTTGGCTTCGCATTTCTTATGAGTGGCTGTTTTGCAGACTGTGGGCGGTAAAGAGAGGGAAATGTGTTGGTCAGGGAGGAATACTAAATAAGTCTGATATAGGCTTTAGTGGCATCTTAGAAAAATCTCAGGTGGAAATCTTAGGGGACCCCATTTGGAACAATAAGATGCCAAATAATTTAATCCGTAAATTTGTATCAGTGACCTAAAATATATATTTTTTATCTTTTTTCTTATGATTATCATCAAAGATTTTTACTCTTTTATATCGATGTATTTTTAATCTCTAAATTAGTAATTTAATTATTAGAAGTTTTATTTCATTACTGAAGATTATTTCTTATAGTTGAATAGTTACCATAAAATCATTGCCATGGAAAGATATAGCTGTCAAATGTAACTGCAAAACTGGATTAGGATTCAGTGTGAAAAAAAAAATATATATATTTTTTAAATTTGGTGATTTCTTTTCAGTATTATACTTAAGCATAAATATTGTCCACATTTTTTTTTTTTAAGTAAATTATTAATGTTTTCTTTATAAAAACATGCTTCTTAGTATAAGAACATTTATTTTTTTTTAATAAACAAAGCTGATTATGCTTAAAGGGGAACATCATATTTGTGGGTCCTTGGTATCAAAATTTAAAAAAAAAAAAACCCTGAGATAAAAGCTGAAAATTCAGATGTTACTCACCTCGACAAAAAGAGCCCAAATTCTCCACGTTCTGCCTGCATACCCCACACTGACGCTTCTTTTTGAAGGTCTTTTCTTTAAAGACGTGGGGCTCGCCCTTCCCCGCCTGAAAAAGACAAACAACATTTCAAAAAAGGCTTTGTATTTGATGCTAAACTCATACTTCTCTCTCAATCATCCTCTGTAATCCTGCCATTTTGCCATTAGTTCAACATTTCTCCAAATAAATCTTCTCCTCTGCTCCTCCTTCCGATTCCCTTCACTAACCTGAACTCTCCTCTGGATGTCAGGCCTCTGTCTCTCTTTCCATGTACAGCAGCTCATTTTTTCAATGCTGAGAACAAAAATAAAAACCCAACAAGCCTTTTATCTGAAAGTGGCACATCTTGCGGTCAGAAACTTGATGAGGACTCTTCAGTTCACACAAACACCTCTTTATAGCAAGCCTACTGTGTAGCGCTTGACAGCCACATATCCTCATCAAACATCAATTTGTATGTTATCACTTCTGATGAGGCTCAAGACTAACAGACAGCACAAACTCATCATGCACCATGTTTGTGCACTGGGCTTGGTTTGGTTTTAACTCTGTATGATGTCCTACAGCAGAGCAGCATAATGCAGCTTTGTGTTTAGATATGCATTTTTCCATTTGGCAGAGAGGTAGAGGGGTTTAGCACTCTTTTCCACTCTGTTTCTCTCTCTCTCTCTCTCTCGAACCCTGTTTGGACAGCTGGCAAGAAATGCAGCATGTGCCCGTTATGTGCCAATGAGCTGGCACCATCACACACAGCCACTGGAGTCCCTCACTCCACAACCATTGTCTTCAGGTACAATGGGCATCTCCAACTAATACACTCCTATAAAACACAATACACAAGGCAAATATTATTTTTTTAAAAGTTGAAGTACTTTTTCAAATCCTAGTTTAATATCTAAAACAGTTAGAAGTACAAATTACTGAATAAATGTGCAAGAAACCACCTAGAACACGCTGCCACCCACGCGGCAACAGTCCACCAACAACCCAGATTGTGATGACAACATAATGCCCTAGCAACCACCCAGAATACTGAACTACCCACATAATAATCCTAGCAACCACCCAGAGCATCATAACACATAGTAACACCCTAACAACCACCCACAGCATCGTAACACCCTAGCAACCACCCAGAACATCATAACGCATAGTAACACCCTAGCAACCACCCAGAACATCATAACGCATAGTAACACCCTAACAACCACCCAGAACATCATAACGCATAGTAACACCCTCGCAACCACCCAGAACATCATAACGCATAGTAACACCCTAGCAACCACCCAGAACATCATAACGCATAGTAACACCCTAACAACCACCCAGAACATCATAACACATAGTAACACCCTCGCAACCACCCAGAACATCGTAACACATAGCAACACCCTAGCAACCACCCAGAACATCGTAACACATCGCAACACCCTAACAACCACCCAGAACATCATAACACATAGTAACACCCTAGCAACCACCCAGACATTTTTTTATGTTATAATAAATAATTGGTTAAATGGTAGCAGCTTTGGTACATCAGTTGATGTCTAATGTAAAACCTGGGTCCTGAAGCAAAAGCAACCGAGAAGCAACGGAACATTTGTAAGTGGTGTCAGTGCCTGTCCTCTCCTCATTCAGAACCATTTGTTCTTTGACTGTACTGTGACACAAGACTTCTTCAGTTTGTCGAAGGTGGTCGAGAAATCTTAATAGCTGACTATAATTGCTTATTTCATTGACTATGAACAAACACCATGATCAGCTGCTTCAGACTGCTTATAGCAAAGTGTCCCGTGACAAACATTATGTGTTATGCGTTAAAGCATCCCATTTAAATAACCACGGTTACGGTTACCAAATGAAAATCATCAGCTGCTTTTCCCTTTCTCTTTTACAGCTCCTTAATTCTTGGATTTCCTTTGACTCTTCTAATTTCAGTTTCCAGATTTTCTCATGTTCACTATTAATTTTCCTTAACTTTAGCCAAGGGTCAATGACGTATAAAAAAAACATGCCAAGCTCCCAGATGTACTCTGTATACATGCTGGTTTCACAAGGTTTTGAAAAACTTGTACTTGTACATTTAATGGCAGATATTTAACTATATAATTTATTTAGTATTAATAAATCAGTAAAGCAGTTATGTGAAGTGATATAATAATTGATGTGTAATAATTTATATACGTATGTATGCATGTATATGTGTGTGCAGAATTAAAATTTATTTTTTATTTTTTATATATAATAATGAAAATACATTTGTAAATTACTCATTTGTAAACTACTAGAACAATTAAACAATTAGGGCTGTCATTTTTTATTTAATTTTTTTAATGCATATTTTGGTAATTAATCAACAGAAAAAAAAAATCATATGAGAGACAATTTGCTAAAATATACATATTTTTTCAAATTCAGAAAATACAAATCCAATACATTAGTCTGGCAAAAAAATTATTTAAAAGCCCCATTTGTTTGATTTATCTGTACATCATTGAACATATTTACTGATCTACAGTATATTGGCAAATTAATTGTACTACAGTTATATTAAACTAAAAGTAGAAAGCCGCATAAATGCACTTTAAAAGCTTAAAAAGAAACCATCAAACCAACTGACAGAACCCAAATGTACTTGTCCTCCAATCCTGGTCTGCAAGTGGTAATATAGCCCTATTCAGCATAAAAGTGACCTTTCCATGCACCCTAATTCGGTGAGCATAGAACATACATTATAGCTTACCTTTCCACAGCTGAAGTCCACAAGGGTCAAGGACCCGATTGAAGAAATAATCAGCGCTCCATTACCTGCACTAAGTAACCCCACCCCGTTTAACTGAGAGTCTCACAGGTCCGGTGCTCTCTGAGGTGTGACTGCAACACCCTTCAACAGACTAACCTACTGCCCGTCCAACAGTGTGCCAAGAGCAGCCCACGGTAAGGACGGCCCCTAGAGATTACGGAGCAGAGACAAGGAGGGACTGTTCACATAATTTTAGCCATCCAGAACAGCACGTCAAAGCAAAAAGGACAGCCTTTGACTCAAATGAAAGAACAGAAGAGGAATTGAACAGACAATCTGGATATAAACACATAGTAATGACAGAAAGCGACAGGCAAGTCCGTATTTTGGGAGAAACGCGACCCATGTACCAATTTTCCCATGATTCTTCACCTCTGCACTTTCTTCTCTCACATAAATAGCTTCAGCTTTAACAGATCCTCACATTGTGTGCAATATCCTGCAATAAAGCGAACTTTGTGTTCCAGCACAACTTGCAAACTATGAATGGAAACCCAACAAGAACATAAACACCGTCTGACATTCAGGAGTCAACGACATTAGAGTGTCCAGGAAAATGAATAGCTTTTAAATCTAGCCTAAACGACATGCCAAGCTGATAGAAATGTCCTCTTTGTATTCATATTTGTTTGATATGGTATTGGAAAACATTACGCTTTCAAGAAAGTTATACATTTTAAAAAGAAAGTAAAAGAAACAAATGCCATGTGGTATAATTATAGATGCAATTATATATTCTTCTAAACACATGTTATTATAGGTTGTTATAATTTTTTTTAAATCAGTTTTTATTTTTATACTTTGTTTTAATTTTGGTTAATGTTTTAGTCATTTTGATTTTGTGTTTTGCCATTTGTAGTAGTATTTTGAAATTTGAAATGTTGCTCTGACAAATAACAGTTTTTTAATATTTTATTTTCATTAAATGTTAATTTTTAAAGTTGATTTAATCTTTATAAAAAAAATGTAATAAATATTTATTTAAAAATAATTATTTTTAGTAAGTTTTGTATAAATAACTATAAATGAATAAAGAATTTATTACTTCTTAATAATAAATAAACTATACATAAATTAATGAAAATAAAATATAATAAATATAAATACATACATTTACAATATTTTAGGACATTTAGGATTTAGCACATGACATTTTGCAAACTGAACTAACCTTGCTTTATCATGAACATATAAATATATCTGATATGGCATTTTAACCTTGATGGATAGAGGCCTTGTTTTATGAGCTTTTTTGTCAAATAACTCAATTCTTTAATGAGGCTTCTCTCCATTATTATTTAATATCATTATAATTTTACACTCCACCCAAAAAAATGCATATAGCCTATGATGTAATAATTAAAAAAAAGAAGCATACGCCAATCATATATGATGGTATTCAAGTCACTGCACTGTATGTATAAATGAACTGATTTTTAATTTTTGAAGTATTTGTAAATTCATATACTGTAACAAATAAGAATCACATCACTGACCAATCAAAATGCGCCACTGAGACTCACTAAACATCCTGTATCTGTCCCTGTAGTTGAAAGATCAAACTCAAGAGAGTGAAACCACAGCAGATTTGGTACAGTCTGGGCCTCAAAGGTATAAATCCAGCCCACAAACTAGAGAACTGCTCAGATCTCCATCCTGCCTTGGCCACAAAATGTTCCCCAATCAGCATGGCATTAATGTCCAGGGTGCCCCAACCAGACCGTCCCTGCCATCCATCTCCCGTCGGTCACAATAAACAAAAAGCATCTGCAAATAACCACGTTATCAATTACAAAATCATGCCTGCAATGACGGTGGTCCACCAACAGATGCTACCAATTACAATTTCAAATCATAGAGACAGAAACTTCGGCAACAATTCAAGAAAACCCAAATCTAACGGAGAATTCGCAAGAATAAACATCAGTGGGGCTGGGTGAAGAAAACAGAGATCTTGGACATCAAATGTTCCTCATGTGATGAGCCAATAAGGGGATGTGTGAGCACCGGATTAACTGCTGCTATAACCTACACTTGCTGAAAAAGTGCTTTTAATGCCAGAGGAATTAACTTTCCTGCCCAAAAAAAAAATTCAGAAGAGGTGTTTATGGTGGCGTTCAATGCAATGACCCTAAAAACTTGCCAATTTTATTTCCACTGCAGATTGGAGTCTTCCAGAATTTTCTGTTTGCGCAAAACGCAGGTTGCAATACTACAGGACAGTTGCTTTGCAGTTACTACACTGTAAAAAATATCCTGTTAAATTTATACTTAAACTTGCCATGACAATGAAATATAGTTCCCGCTATTACAGGCTGGTGCCTGAAAAATGTAAAACCAAAAACTGCATATTTTATTCAATTATAAAATGTTAATTTACCAACCTGCTTGAACTATCAAAATCCTCTTTGTACCTCAAAATGCACTGATAAACAATCAAATATGGAAAACAAACCCATACATACACGTTTCTGGGCCATACAAAGAGAAAATAGCTTGACGGTAACACACCGTTTTTTTTACCTGCAAAAACATAAATTATCAGTATTTTACAGCATAATTAATAATTAAAATAATTTTTCACCATATATGTTCGACTAAGCTACAATTCTTTCTGTAGAATTAGTGTAAAATACCCTCTATAATATAATCGTCCGTAGTCATTTCCATAGGTCCCGTGCATGTTTTAAAGTCCCCCTATTATGGATTTTTGAATATAAGCTTTCATGCAGTCTGTAACACAACCTGCAAAGTTTTACATCTGAAAGTGTCTCTTAAAGGGATAGTTCACCCAAAAATTAAATATAGCCTGTCTTTTACTCACCTTTGAAGCATCCTAGTTGTATGTGACTTTCTTCTATCAGACGAATCCAGTCAGAATCCAGACCCCTCCAAGCCTATGAATGCGTTTAAATGGGTAATAGCTGTTATACTTCAGAAGACGTGTAGTAGTTTCTAGCTATCACCCATTAAAACCCATTCAAAGTGGTCTGGACAATTTTTATTATAACTCTGACTGGATTCATCTGAAAGAAGAAAGTAAAAAAGGTGAGTAAAAGACAGGATCATTTTTGGATGGAACTATCCCTTTAAAAGAAAGAGTCGATTCTGATTCACTGAAACAAGTCTATTTTCGAGCGAGTCCCAATTTTACGTCAAAATGAAATATTAGCATAACCCATAACAGGGGCACATTAATGCCTGAAAATCTCTTTCCATCAAGCCTCACAGTTTTAGGCCTCGTTCACATCTGCAGCACAGCATCCCACTGAACGCACCTAACATTTAGGGTTAATAAAGAATGAGTATCTCAGCTGGGGTGTATAAAAAAAAAAAAAGTGTTACAGGCCTTTTTCCTCCCTGAGGAGTGGTAAAGGGAAAGCAGGGGAGCCATGTGTGTAAATACGAATGTGTGTGTGTGTGTGTGTGTGTGTGCAGGGTGGGACAGGCAGTAGAAGAACAGAGACTGCCTGTTCCAGTGATGAAGTCAGCGTAGCACCATTACACACTTCCTGCGCTAATCAAATGTCTCTCCACGACAAACAAACGCACAATGATCAAAACGCAACACACGCAGCATTCACATCAAACTATTTGAATTCATAATGAGTACGAAAACTACTCAATTACTAGAACTGGTCATTAAAAATGTATGTATGAAATATGGGATGCGTCCCGTTCCGTGATGGCTATAGCCCTGCATCCTCAGGAAATGACGGGCTAATCTGCACATCCTATTGTGAGAGTTATTATTTGCACTTCCTCCCGTAAGCCCGTCACACACACTTAATCACAAAGCACTCTATTAGTGTCAGACTGTTATCAAGAACTTACTCTACCGCACTGTGTTGTTGTTACTATATATATATATATAAAACCCAAGGGAAAGTCAGAGACATTACGGCCATCCGATACAAAATATAAAGATAAAACACAATCACGCTCACGTATGTCCGATTACTCATCAGGAATTCCTGTGGCGTGACTTTTACGTGAACCTTTATGTCAGTAAACATTCACACACTATAATATAACCGTGGCGGTCGGTTACAGACTGTTTTGATTGAGAATTTCAATGTGATGTGAAACGTGAAACTTCAGAAAGAACCAAGTAAAACACACTAATCAGTGACCACACTCATTTTATGACTATACATACATAAATGGCTCAATATGCTTGTAAAGAAATCCCCCCCGATTATGGCTTATATCGCATAGCAATTACTTGCAACTTTTTTTTACTGCTCTAAAATCAACAGCAAGAATTATTACAGTGTGTTGCTAAGTAGCACTTCTATTCTGCTGTCTTACACATCTCTTTCCTTAGACTTTTCTATAAGTTAAACAGCATGATTCTCTTCATGCAGACCAGTATAATATGGTTTGCGTTACATGCACTTTGTGTATTCAGGTGGATATGCTAAACTGAAAGTCTATGCAAGGTCTGATATTAAGTGACAGCTCACAGAAGGTGCATGAGAGAGAGAAGCACAGAGAGAAGTAATTATAATGTAGGTGGCAAATCATATCAACTATTTACTAAGCTACTAACAAGCAACCAGCCCATGGAAAATTAAAGCTTTTCTTACAGTAGATTCTCCACATTGTGGTCATATTTAATGGCTGTTTAGCTGTATTTAGAACTGCACAGCAGAAAAGCATCCTTCATAGATGATCTCACACCAAATCTACTGACTTGCAGCATTATATCCACTTATGAACTGCATTATCTTTCTTCTCACAATAATGACAGCACACAAATATTATGTACCAATTCAAAACATGCAATTATACTAATATACCTGTACTGTATATCATGATATTATGGCAATATGTTTTTTAGTAGTCGCAACACTTGCTTGGTATTAGCTATACAAAATCTTTTCATTTTAACACATCAAAATTTCCATCAGTCATTACGCCGCACTGACAATTAACATATTAGAATTATTTCTGAAGGATCATGCGACACTGAAGACTGGAGTAATGAGGCTGAAAATGTAGCTTTGATCACAGGAATAAAATTACATTTGAATGTATATTAAAATAGAAAATTGTTATTTTACATTGCAATAATATTTCACAATATTACATTTCTTTCTGTATTTTTGAGCAAACAAATGCAGCCTTGATGAACATAAGAAACACACACACAGTGGGTACGGAAAGTATTCAGACCCCCTTAAATTTTTCAGTCTTTGTTATATTGCAGCCATTTGCTAAAATCATTTAAATTAATTTTTTTGTTCATTAATGTAAACACAGCAGCCCATATTTACAGAAAAACACAGAATTGTTGACATTTTTGCAGATTTATTAAAAAGGAAAAACTGAAATATCACATGGTCGTAAGTATTCAGACCCTTTGCTTATTTAGTAGAAGCACCCTTTTGATCCAATCTAATACAGCTGAGTACAGCTAGATTAAGTTTTTCACACCTGGATTTGGGGATCCTCTCCAGTTCTGTCAGGTTGGATGGTAAACGTTGGTGGACAGCCATTT
>JAUMHI010000069.1:5383306-5394501 GCA_032359435.1 Enteromius unitaeniatus
GTTTTTCTTTTTTAATAAATCTGCAAAAATGTCAGCAATTCTGTGTTTTTCTGTCAATATGGGGTGCTGTGTGTACATTAATGAGGAAAACAAATTTAAGGGGGTCTGAATACTTTCCATTGTGTGTGTATATATAGATATATATATAATTTATTTGTTTATTTTTGTGTCACTGCCATGTTGAATATTAAATAAAATATTAAAGCATTCCTTTACATTACTGAAAGGAAATTTCATTTAAAAAAAAAAAAAAGCAATGTAATTGACTTTAATTGCAAGTTAAATAGATTATTTTAATCGTTCCACCCAAAAAAGTCTAGATAGTAAGCTCGCTATGTTTTGAGACATTGTTGTCTCTAGCGAGGCGTTTAATGCATGATGACGCAGTAACTATTAATTACCAGCTCGTGAAGTCATATGATGACTCTTTCTTTCTGCTCCAATTTTCACCCCCTGGCAAAGAGTGGGAAAAACCAAGGAGGGCATTTCCTTACAGTCTCAGACTTTCATCGACGACCTAACGCAATAAACATATAATCTCAAACGCTGGTTTCAAATTAGTTCCTGCCAGACTTAATTAGCATTTAAGAGTTTCTGAGGTTTTTATTAGTCTTTATGTAACGCGTGCAATCCCTGCTGCTGTTATGCATCTGACATGTTTCATGATAGAGAAGATGGAAAGACAGCAGCACCAATCCCAGCGTTTCCATTTCAAAGCAAGAGTAATTATTCACCATATGACACAACAGTGCATTATAAAAACTACTTAAAGTTAAAACTAGAATCGCTTTTCTCACAAGCACTCACCTATTGAATTATAGGATGCTGTAACACACAAACAGAGGACAACTACACATCAGATCAATGTTGCTCTTACTATATTACTTGCATAATACAGCATATCATAGAAATAATTTCAATGCATTAACACAGATTTAATCACATTTTATTCATGCACATTCAAATCATCTTAGATCCATACTGAATGAAAATACTATACCTTGCTCATGTTTTTGGAGAATATTCCAGTTAAAAAAGGTTTCCTTAAAGATTTCATGGGCTACATTCCCAACAAGCGGCACTCGACTGATGGACTTGTTTTCTTTACTCTCACTAAACTCATACCCTGGCAGTGGGAGGAGCTACGGCGGGAAAAGAACACTGTGGAATGTTGTTACTGGAAGCAAACTTTTCTGATTGGCGGAATCCTGACGAATCAATAGCTGATTGGATGGAATGCAAATTAGAAGCGCCTGCCTTTATGAATGTAGCGCTGTTCTACAACATAACTTTCACTATAGCATCACTTTCAACATCAGATATTTTGCTTAGAATATTTCAACTTACATTTAAACTTTTTAATTAAATTAAGTTAGTTGTATCATCTACCTGACATGTAATAACATACTTAACGTTCAACAGGTCAGTGTGGTATTAACACAGGTATAAAACAAAGATGTTCCAAATATTATCTTTCCTGCCTCTACAATAATAAATAAATCGGCAGAAATGAGTCTGAAAATCAGCGTAATGCATATTTGTCCGCCAAAAAAAAATTATTGAAAGCACAATAGCGACATCAATTGTTCATATGTGGTATTACATTGTGGTATAGCATGTGGTATTACTTGGTTTGCTAAAAAAAAGCATGTAAAGCTCACTAATTATTATTTAAACCTCCTAAATGTCACTTTTATACATTTTTATTGTTATGCCAGTTCTAAGCATAATGTAAAAAATGATGAATCCCCATCATCTAGGCCTCATATCTTATAGGGTGAAACAAATGTGTTCCTCGCTAGCTTAAGAAACATTTTCAAACACTACATGATTAAAACGAATTGCCAAAAATCTAAGTGATGAATACAGTCCATCTGTCGAGCAAAATAAACAGAAATGTGCTGTGAAATTGCACAGCCATGGAAATGTGAAGCTCTATACAAACACCAAGTGATATGTGTCATTGATTAATGCCTTCATGAAAGCATGACAGAAAACACAAAACATTGCGACTGACATGAAAACATCCAAACGCATATAAATCAGCAAATAGCAATATGTTATTAAATGTTTATTTGAACTACTTAATGTTTGTTCGTGAAATGTCTGAATTGGAAAGTCCATATGCTGGAGTAGTCCAATATGAGTTTTAAATTTAAATTTAAATTTAAACATTTAAATTCAATTTAATTTTGTTTTGTTGCATTTTGTTTTATTCAAGACCTGTATAATTTCTAACCCCATCATGCACAGCCAAACATTTTTTTTATATATATACTTATTTTGTTGATTGCAGTGATAAAGTATTGCACTTTTGAACTTCCAGTAATTTATACATCTTGCCGTTATTTAATTAACATAAAGGAGACAAAACCAGAGGACAGAAGAATAATTACGCCGTTATAAACATGTTTTGACTACTTCTGGATATACTGCTATTTCACAAAACATAAAACATGAAGATAAGAAGTGTTTGAAGTTAATCAACGTAGAGATAAAATGCAAGAAAATAAAGTACACAGGGTACAGTCTGGGAAGGAAAGGGAAGGGAGAGAAAAGTCCAGAGAAAGCATGAGTATCAGGTGGGGAGGGGAAATTATACAATCCAATTAAGGAGAGTGAGAGAGTAAGTCTTGTTGAGAAAGAGACGACATGTGAGAGTGTGAGCAGACAGGATGTGAAGGAGAGAGGGGCCCTCCAGCAGGCAGACTGGGAACATTAAAGGAACACATCCCGTCCCATTCACCAAGCCATGTGCATACAAATTCATACTGTTTACAGAACCAGCGGAGAGAGACCTCTTTGTCTAGAACTCATGTTTAATAAATACAAACAGAACTGCATTTTTCTGCATTACCTACATGCTCTCTCTTTTCCATCTCTCCTCTTTCTCCCATGTTTGAGGTTTGGGATTTAAACAAACCCACAGCACATTACTTTTTGGCAAGTAACTCATGCCATATGTTGGTGCTGTGGACATGAGAGATGCCTCAAATCATGTGTTATTACTTTTAATCAGGCGTATGCTTTCACAGACGATAAATAGGGGAAATATAGATTTTTTTATATAGGTAAATGATTTACAAATAGTTGTAAAAATATTTGAAGATGTTTGTAACAAAGGTGAAATAATACAATCTATGCGCATTTAAAAATAGTAATAAAAAGAAAAAGAAAACTCATATTAAATTCCACGTCATTTACCAAAAAAAAGTTGAAAACTTTCACTTAATAAAATTGGTTTTCTAAAATTGACTGTAAAAGAAAAAAAAACTAAATCCAAGATTTATTTATATTATGTTTTTGAATGAAATGCTGAATTCTTTAGTGAATGTTTTGATGCTATAAGAAAAATATAAATGATTTAAAAATGTTATGAGGCAAAAGATTTGTCAAGGGTTAAAAACAATGAAATCTATACATAAATACAAATATACAACTGACCAAAGGTGACAGAAAAAGCATTTATACAACTGTGAAGAAAAAAAAAATCCTATCCTTTTATTAATTTTTTTTTAAATCGTGAAAATCCACAAAATATTAAGCAGCACAGCTGTTTTTAACACTGCTTGTAATAAGAAGACTTTTGTTTTTCAACATAAAAGAGTGTTTCCTTAAAGATCATGTGATACTGAAAAATAAGTAATCAGTAATGAAACTCAAAATTCATTTGCCTCAAATATTATTTCACAGTATTAACTGTTTTACTGGATCTTTATCATTAAAAAATGAAGCCTTAGTAAGCATAAAATACTTTTCAAAAATCTTAGAGAGCCCAAACTTTTCTGGACAAAAATTGAGACAGAAGAGTGTAAAAAGGTGTAACTGGATGAGAGAAATGAACACAGCAGTGTGAGGTGAAACGATCATTACTCACAGACAGCACTGGAACCGTGTGTCAATGGAGCCATGATTCTGCCGCACAGAGGAGACCTGTGTTACCACAGCACCTAACATCACTCAGAATAACAAAACAGGAAGTCCTGGATATTTAGAAACACCTGTGAGCCAAGTCACTTTTACAATCTCAGGCCCTCTTCAAACGAATGTGCTTTGGAAACACATATTTGTCGTGTGCTGATGTAATGTTGACCAACAGTTTTGGTTGGAATTTTTGAGGGAGAACACAAACATTATTTGAAAAAGAGGAGGATGCTGAGAGAGAGAGAGAGAGAGAGAGAGATGAGAACATGCAGAAAGAGGAAATGGAGGGAGGGCTGAGCGCAGGAATGATTGGGTACAAAAGAGCCAAGCGCTGATTAAATACAGCTGTGGAGGGAGAGAGAGAAAAATAGATGATGGAGATAGAGAAAGAGAAAGAGAGAGAGACTGGATGGTGAGGAAGGAATGGAGTGAATGTCAGGGGGTAGAGGCATGGTAGAGACCAGGAAAAGACAGAGAGAGACGACATCTGAAGACAAAGGAGGAATAGGTCCACTTTTTGAGGACTTTTAGAAAACAAACTTGCTAAAACACTTATAAAATGAACATAAATGCTGTCCTTTTTTTTTTTTTTTTTTTTTTTTATGAAAGCCATGTTCATTTTCCCCACAGTGTCATTTCATCAACAGCTGTGACACACAGTTAAAAAAAAAATAAAATAAATATATATATATATATATATATATTACAGGGATTTATATAAAATCACAGGGAGATCAAATACTTATTGACCCCACTGTATATATATATATATATATACATATATATACAGTGGGGTCAATAAGTATTTGATCTCCCTGTGATTTTGCAAGTTCTCCTACTTAGAAATCATGGAGGGGTCTGCAAGCATTTGCACTCAGAGAGACGGAATCTAGAAATCACATTGTATGATTTTTTGTGTCAAATAAGTGTCAAAATTTTTTTTATATTTTGTACAGAAGCCTATACAATAACAATAACAGAGGTCAAACGGTTCCTGTAGTTTTCAGCAGGTTTGATCAACACAGAGTTTCAGCTCCCTCCAAAGATTTTCGCTTGGATTTAGGTCTGGAGACTAGCTAGGCCACTCCAGAACCATGATATGCTACTTTATGACAGCTAAAGGAGCCTCAAACAGGTGCTACTCATTTAGAGTCATGAGCAGAGTGTAGCTGGACTATTTAACAGCAAAATAAAAGGTCTTTGAGGGTCAGAAATCTGGCTGATAAGCAAGTGACCGAATACTTATTTGACACAGTAATTTCCAAATAAATTGTTAAAAATCATACAATGTGATTTCCGTATTTTTCTTTTTAGATTCCGTCTCTCAGAGTGGAAATGCAGCTATGCTGAAAACTGTAGACCCCTCCATGATTTCTAAGTAAGAGAACTTCACAGGTTGATCAAATACTTATAGACCTCACTGTATATATTAACAATTTCATCACTGTTCTTCACTGGAACATTTGTATCTGTTATAAATGTTATTAATATTAATTAACTTATTAATATTATAAAACAGTAATTGTCAAAATTATGATGCAAATAAAATAGAAGGAATAAAAATATAAGCATTAGATTACTTCAAGGTTTTCATTTTTAAAATGTAATTGTGTTAATGTAAGTAAAATGTAGTATATTAGACTGAACTATATATTTTTTTATATTAAAATCAAAACATATATTTAAATATTAATATTACATACATATATATATATATATACATGAAGAATTCTGAGTTTAACACGTATATAAAACAGAATTTTAGCATGAAGGCATTTAAAAAAATATATATATAATTTATTTACCACGAAAAAAAGCTGACATTTTAAAATAAAAATGACTGATTGTTATGTGTTTTATGAAACGCTGAATCATATCCCTCTTCTCATTCTCTGCCTATTTCCCAACTCGCTCACAAAACATTTATAGCACTGCACAAACTACACTGTGCAGCGGGCAGGAGTCAGGGCAGTATTCTGAACAGTGAAGGAAAGCAAACAGAGCGCAAAGAGATTTCAGAGAAAAATTTGTTTTTATGACCCCAGCACACTGGAGCTTTGATGAAGTGGCACTAAAAGGACAGGGATGGCTTTCCTTTTCCTTTCAAGTGTTTCCAGTTCACATTCCTCATTGTACAAACGATTTTGCTCATGTTTCCTCACTACACACACATCCTCACTCTGACAGAGAAACACCCTGACCATGTCCTCCTGAGAATATGCAGATAGTTACACGCCGTAGGTATGTGTATGCATCCAAGCTTTACAGAGCTGGATTTCACATGAGAATGAGGGAATGTGATCAGTGCTTCCAGAATCCCAGCGTATCCAACGTGAGCAAAACTTGTTATGCAGTTACTAGGGTGTTTCTGTTTTCAGTCTAAATTGTCATTTGAATTGCTCCAAAATGTACAAGTTTTGTGTTGATGTTTCAATATGTATGTGCATGTTGGGGTCGGTGGAAGAAATAAAAACATGTCTATATCCCATATGTGCTTAATACCAGCAGCATGTATGAGTGAGTGTGTGTTCCTGGGAAAAAAACAAAGCCTATTTATACATTGACCAGGCGTTTTCCTGTGCTGTGTTTATAGTGGATGCCTGTGGATTATGGCTGCAGTAAACTAGCACTTGTTAAAGTTTCTGTCATTCCATGGATATTCTAGGAATATACCATAAGTCCCAAAGAGAAAAGATAAACAAAGAGCGTAGTTTATGAACAGCTGTTTTTGGATGGCAGAGAAAAATGAAAACTCAAATGCACCATAATGCACAGCAGTTTTGCTCAAAATTGAGTAGTGAGGGACTGAAATAATGCTTATAATTCTAAATTCTTCACCAAAAAATAGGCTCATTGGAAATACATGCCTCTTCATACATTTTTGCAAAACTGAAAAAACGTACCGATACATACGAATCGCTGCAGGTTTCAGCTGAAATGAACACTAGAGGCATTAACACTCATAACTTTTATTCCTTTTCACTCAAAAGTATGATTTACAGGTCATTTTTTTATCAATGAAGGCTCATGTTCACACAGTTAGTTGCAGAATGTTAAGTTATGACTTCAAAACATTTTTAACATCCTGCACAGTTTGAAAAATGATACTTTTGGAAGGTTGTCGTCTTCATATATATGAGTTTTCTAGTTCAGTAGGTTTAGTCGGTAGCTCATGTGATAAGCCGTTGCACTTAAGCGGAGAAAGCACCCATGCAAAATGGCTCGACAGAACAGCTCAAACCAGCTTAAGGAAGTTAAAATAGCACGGCTGCAGCAGCGACTATGCTTTTTTACTTCTGCGTTTTTTATCACTATCCGGTAGGTTAAGGTTTAGGTTTAACATGATAGAGAAATAATCTTTAGCACAAAACGTACCTCGAGCAACATAAAAAAACACTGCAATATGTACCTGTACAAACCTAATACAAACGTGCCACGGTTACATAATAAATGTGTGTTTTAGCTCCACTCAATGAACAGTTCACTTTGAAACTGCAGCGAAATGTGCAGTAAGGTACATAACCACAGGTTTGCAGAAATGTAGGTAGAGGCACGTATTTCTAATGAGCCTGGGTTGCAATATTTGGTTAGTCAAGCCTGTCGCACTTTTTGAACGACAAAAACGAAACTAACAACAAAAAACTAGACAAAATGAAAAATAGTAAAACAAAACAAACTTAAAACAATAAATTCAATAAAACAAACACAAATATGGCTAAATATACCAAAGTTCATATTCACCAAACCTTAGTTCTGTTTCAGGTCAAAGTCACCATCCAGAAGTAAGCTCTCCCTCTCAGAGTCAAAGAAGTAAGACACAGAACGTAAGACCTCACAGACATATTAGACAGAGGCTGGAATGAAGCCTTCGTATTTGTCACAGTAAGACAACAGCAGCTCAGAGAAGACAAGATTCTGACAGGCTCTCTTTGTTACACTACAAAAAACAATAAATAGCCAAGAGCAATGTATAATGCAATCTGTGATGAAAGGACACAATGATTGATTTGGTGTGACGGGTAAGTAATGCATCGGTGTAGATTAGTGGTTAAGGATGTGACGGGTCATGGGTTCAGATCCTGTGAGGGATGATCTATGAAGCCCTGAATTTGGGAGCTCCACTGGGGCTTAGAAAGCATCAGGCTAAATGTCAGATTGTTTAGTTAGATAGGATCATAAAAGGGTTATATTCTTGCATAACTAAAGTGTTTCATTAAAGTCTCATCAGCAGACCAAAATCCTCCTCTACGTGACATGATCATACACTGATTTAGGGGTATTACCATTAAACTCTGCAACCACTGCAAAAGAAAAGTAACTAGCCTGGTATTAAAGTGAATAAGGTCTGTAAAAACAAACATTATGGTTACAATAGTAGGAGGAAGGATTCAAAATAAACAACAGACTTATGCAAGTTTGCTATTAAAATATCAACAGGACAGTGGATGGACTCTTTTACAGTCTCATAGTGACAAGACTAAAATGTGTGTGTGTGTTTGGCCACAGATGACGGACATGCGGCAAAATATTAAAGTGGCATGGCTGGATAACTGCTGAGAGACATATAATGATTCCCAGGCCTGCTTCACATGATCAGCTACAACTGTGTGACATCACAGAGAGGGCTCAAAGTTCCCACGATGCACTACACGTGAACGAGCCTCGGGGACCAGACCATTATAGACTTTCACTCTCAGGCATGTAAACACACAATCAAGCCCTCCTCAAGTTTTCCAGGCCTTCTTTGTCAGTGTCAACAATCAGGGAGACATTGTTACTCCAGAACACACACTCATCCTCACACGAAGATCTAAACAAACCCCTAAACCTTAGGATTCGACTCTAGTGTGTAACTCAACCCACACGCTGTTTGTGTTACGGATATGAATGATACATTAAAACATGCTGCTTTTTCAGGAAAGGTGTGATTTTTTCAAAGCTTTTCTAAGTGAGCAGACTTTATTTGAAGGTCTAGTTCTCACTGTTAACAATGATTTTCTCTCAATAAATTCTTAGTTTACTGCTTATTAATAGTAAAGCATTGTTAAAGTGTCCCTAGTATGAGTTATGAAAGGTTCATATTTTGGTCTTGGGAGTACCAAACAACAGGTTGAAATGCATGCAAGGTCATCTTCATTTTCTTATAATATGCATTAACTTTTACTTTATTTGTCCAGTGACTACCAGACGATTTGTTTAACGAATAACTTCTCCTTTGATTGGTCGATTTCATTTAAAGCAGCATTTGTGAGCTTTTAATGCTACAAAAGCGGCACCCAGTAGAAAAGACCAACAAATAGGCAGGAATTATGCTAATGCTTCATTTTGACGTCAAAGTGAAACAGCTTGGGACTCGTTTTAAAAAGGACTCAGTTCAATGATTCAGAGTGGACACTGTGCACTTTCAGATTTAAGTTCAGATTCACTTAGAGCTGTGTTACACTTTGCAGGAAAGCCCATGTTTAAAAATCCATAATAGGGGCACTTTAAGTTTAGGTATGGGGTAAGATAAAGGGCTGGTCAATGCAAATAGGGCATTAATATGTGCTTTATAAATACTAATATAAACAGCTAATATGCTTTATATATGCATGCATGTTAATAGTGAGAGCTTAAAATACTGGTTTTCACATTATGTGCAATAAAATGGGTGAAAAACATCTCATAGACATATTATAAACTAATGGAGGGATCTAATCGTGTCTTGCATGGAAAAATTAATTTCCGTTTAGAGGTGGGCAATTTTGCCTTAGGGTCACCTAGAATACCTTAACAACCATGCAGAATAATGTGGCAACCATAATAAATACACTAGCAACCACTAAGATACCATGGTAAAACCCCAGAGCACCCTAGCAGAAAGCTCCAACCATTAGTGTTCAGTACAAGAGAAACCATCAAATAAAAATTATTAATAAAAACATTTGGTCAGCTGAAGACTCACCAGTCTTTGGAGAACAGAAAAAACAAATGTATTCTAGCAGTTCTAGACCCTCTATAAGTAACACGCATATAAATGCACAGCATATACATAGACTAATAGCAAATGCATACTATCTGATGCTGTCCTGCGCTACACGAGAGTTACTTCACTCATAACAATTTGCGTAACTTCTAACTGACCCCAGCTCCACACATGGGTCTTGATCAGCCAACATTGAGGCACACAAGTAAACATTTTCTCTGAACTCTTCAGCTGTAAGTGAATCCTGGAAGTACCCACCTTGGTCAGCCTCATGTTTCCCCTGGACTTTGCTCTCTCCCTCCTTATAGACCCTCTCACGGGCACTGGATCTGGCTCGTCCCCACAGCTGTCCGCGCTCAGGGCACAACCCATATAGAGATCTGGACCCTGCTGGTCCGTCTCTCCACGCTCACTCTCTCTGGATGAGGTTTCCCGAGCACACAAGAGCAGCTGTTTTTGTCTGCTCATTCGAGGCCCTTCCCCTTTTCCTGGCTCTCATTCAAACACACACACTTGTTCGCCTGTTCACACTCATCTGTCTCTCGTGAGCACATATACGTAAACAAAGGTGAGAATATGCCCATTAAATCAAGTCTATTAGCACTCTAAAAGCAGCACGCGTATGGTCAGCCAAATGTACACAACTCACAACATTCAGAGGATATCAGCCCCCGCCCCCTACTTTTCCCAGAAACACACTCACACCATTGTGCTCAAGTTCTCTAACTTACTGACTGTAAACAGGCATATGCTGACTTATTTTTTTACCTTCTTAACTGAGATTATGCTATGCATTTTTACCTAAATTGCATATTTTAGTGTTATAAGAACATCAAATGATGCCTCAAACCATGCAGGTAAATAAAGGTGTGATAACACTTTTTTAAAATGCAAGATTTTTTTGTCAATCCAGATAGCATAATATTACACAGATTGGAACACCTAGCAACACCATAGCAATCAGACAAAATACCCTAGCAATTACCTAACAACTTGCAACCTTCCTATCATCCACACATGATGCACAGGTAATCACTTAGCAACACACCATCACCCACCCATGACACCCAAGTGATCACTTAGCAATACCCTGTATAATTACCCCAGGTAATAACTTGGCAACACCCTGTCATTCAGCCAGAACACCCAGTTAATTGCTTGGCAACTCCCTGTTATCCATCCAAAACACCCAGGTAATCACTTGGCAACACCCTATCATCCACCAAAAGAACCCAGGTAATCACTTGGCAGCATCCCATACAATCCACTCAAAACACCAAAATATTCACTTGGCAACACCCTATCA
>JAUMHI010000069.1:5394601-5406086 GCA_032359435.1 Enteromius unitaeniatus
AATCACTTGGCAACACCCTATCATCCACCCAAAACACCCAAATAATCACTTGGCAACACCCTATCATCCACCCAGAAAACCCAGGTAATCACTTGGCAACACCCTATCATCCACCCAAAACACCCAAATAATCACTTGGCAACACCCTATCATCCACCCAGAACAGCCTCAAAAAGTTGCTAAGAACATGCTAAATATCCCTGAATTCCACTCATCCATTTACTCATTTTTCCTTGCATATTTTCCCAGCATTTTTGTGGAGCAGGCCAACTGAAACCATAACTATGCACCAGGAAATGAAACGGCGTATCAGACCACAACAACCATTGCTGGGAAGCAAGGGAAGCCGCAGCTCTGCAGGGCTTCAGGCTGAGCTGGTATGTGAGTTGGCAGTGTTGCTGTGTAGCTGGTGGGCTTAGGCTGTGTAACTGAGAACCTGTGTGAACAGAGTCACCCCTTCTGAGACGATTTACCCTGACAAGGCCTCCCAGAGTCAAACTCTCTATCTCTGCCTTTCTAAGACACTTCTTTTAGTTGCATGTTTTTAGTTTTCCAGAGGACCTTTTTTGTTTTCTTGAAGGACGATAAGAGATGGAGAGGAGAGGAGGGATTTGGGGTGACATGGTGGCCTGTGGGACTATTAAATCGTAAGGCAAATTCCACTCATGCCTCCTCGGTCCCTCTCGTTTCCCTCCCTCCTCTTTTCCTGTTCTCTCTCTTTCTCCGAATACACACACAGACCAACTCTCTGAACACCAATGTCCCTCTAACTACTTTATCAGGTACAACCATGTTGTTGCGACTTTACAGATCCCCACAAGACCTGCCTGGAAACATCATCAACTGAATTTTCTGGAAAATGATATTAACAGATCAGTCATGTAGCATGTAGTAATCTGCCTAGTAATCTGATAGGACTTGAGCCAAATGAAATTTAATTTAATTACATTATCATTGTTCTTTTCAGTCAAAGTCTCCCAGCTTTCATCCAAAAATTTTAAAACTGCTGTTACAAATTTTAAACGACATGCCGGTAAGTGATTAATGACAAAATGTTTATTTTGTGGTGGAGTAACCCTTTAATTGAGAAACTGAACCAATGTTGCAATATGTGCCTGCTCATACAAACAACTGAAACATACTAAAATTGCAAATTTCATCCTTCTCATTTCTTCAAGATAAGCTCAGACAAAACCATGGCTATGCAAGCACTTTTTCCATAAAACTAAGGAAAACTTACAAATACATTTAAAAAAGCAAAGCCAGGCATTTTTAAGAGTAATACGTCACCTTACGCAATAGAGAACTGAATGATTTATGGACTGATCCTAATGAAATGTGTTTGTCTGATACACAGATTCTGGCACCTCATGAAGTCCATGAGCCTAGCATACAGCTCTCAGTGAGACGCATCTTTCAACACCTGCGGCAGGAAAACACTCCAAAATGCTATCATCTAAAAAACAGCCAGCTGCCAACAGCTGCCGAGCACTTTTTTGGCAGGGTACCTCCTCCTGGCAAAGGCTTTGGCAGACATAATTCTCACTATCTGCTAATGGTGTGGGGAGGCTTTTCAAGCAGAGAAACAGAGGACAGAGAGACAACACACTGACCAGATTAATTATGAACTGAGTGGAAAAGAAAGGATTTACATAGTCTACAGATGTCTGTCTGGACTTTCAAACCTTTTTTTTATTATTCTGAATACCGCAAAAAAAAAAAAAAGGAAAAGAGGAAGGAAGAAATAAGGAGTTGTATGAGAAAATCTAAAGAGACTGCTTAAAATAGAAAAAAAAAAACAAAGACTGAATGGTCCAAAAAAGGAAAGACATCTTCAGGGAAGATGAGTTTCTAAGTGGACACTCAAGACAGCGTTTTTAAAGAAACGATTCTGCACTGGCATAAGCAAAGATACTACAAGCAATTGCAGATGAAAACAAATGAACCCAAATGCTTAAACAAAACAACAAACAATGATGCCCATAGTACTCCTGAGTTTACAACATGCAATCTATGGAAAAATTATTGGTACATGCAAAGAAAGCACAACTGGTCCTTGCCTGCGCAAAACTTGAATCTTAAAAATAGTTTTTCAGAGCATTTCTATGTAGTTGCTAGGACGGTTTAGGTGATAAGGGGTACTGGGGAATGTGGTTGAGAACCACTGTTATTTTGCAAGGACGTTCAATCCTGCTCATGGAGGGCCAGTGTTCTGCAGAGATTAACTCCAAACCTCAGAGACACATCAAACACACACAATCAAGGTCTTCAGGATTTCTAGAGAACTTCCAGCCAGGAAGGCTGGGAACTCTAAATTCTTGCCCTCCAGGAGCAGGAGTCTAGTACTTCGATCTTCAACCCTGCTCCTTGGAACCCACAGTCCTGCAGAGTTTAGCTCTGACCCTAAGAAACACACCTGAAGTAGCTGATAAATGCTGCTTAATCAAACAGTCCTGATGATCAGAAGAAAAATCACAGGCTAGGTGTGCTGAAAAAGGTTGGAAATTAAATGTGCAGGACAGTGGTTCCAAGGTTGAAGGACTATGACTTTAGAGTTAGGGTTTTTAACTAACCTTATAGTAATAGTAAAGCATACCATAGAAGGAAAGGAGGTGGAGTCACTATTCCGAGACTCTTTTTAGATGCAAAATTTGTTGTAATTTCTTTTTAAACTGTTTATGGCAGCTCCTTTAACGTTTTCACAGTTTATAGCAATTCCTAAGACATTTGTGGTTGTGACTATTGGACTTTGTGGTGTACCTGCATCTGGCCAACAGGCTTGCAGTGCTGCACTGGGAGGAAAACACCATTTATGTGGAAGTCTCGTATAAAAAAAAAAAAAACAGACTAAAAAATATGTTTACTAAACTCCTCGAAGGAACATTATCTTGCAGTTTCTCTAACACTAATTAAATACAACTGTCTCTGCTAATCAAGGTCTTTAGGATGTAATTGAAATTCTCACTGCAAGTGTTCTGGGGCAAGCTGGAGAAGTGCTGCAGGACATTAAAATAAAACTCCAGGAGGAGGACACCCATGTAATAACCAGTCTTGCAAGCTTAAAAGTATAGAAAACGGTTGTTGCCAGGGGTGTCCAAACTTTGGTGTGCTACTGTGCTGCAGAGTTCAGCTCCAACCCCAGTTAAACACATTTGAACCAGCTAACTAACGTCTTACAAGGCATAATAAAAACACAAAGTCAAAGGTGTCCACCATTTACTTTTAGAATAAACATTTCCTGATAATTTAGTTCACCCCCATATCCTCCAAGAAGTTCATGTCTTTCTTTCTTTAGTCAAAAACAAATGAAGTTGGAGGAAAACATTCAAGGATTTTTCATCAGCTGAAATCATACAGAGCCCTTTGTGGCTTGCTTTGAAAGCTAGAAAGAAAGAAAGACTTTCTGTTTATTCTGTTTATGTTTATTTTGGAAATGAACTAACTCCAACTAGCACCAATACATGCTATGAAGTTCCTAGGAAGCCTTGTTTAGACTTTGATAAGCTGGTTCAAGTATGTTTTATTTGAATTGTGGCTAAACTCTGTGCTCCTTACACATATCCTTAGAACTCTTTAGAGAAAGTAAAAGCCCAAGGTGCTTGCAATGTTTTTTAACTTTTAAAGCCTGATCCACTATGTGGATGATCTAATGACACATACCACCTACAGAGGGCGTGTAAGAGACTGAAAAGAGCCACCTTTTGTTTATACAAAACCATGACCTCAACACCCTCAGAGTTTACAAGAAAATTTCCAAGTTTACCACAGAGTATTTCACGGTCTCCTCCTAAACAAGTGGTCAGTTTTCACATACTGTCCTGCAGCCTTCCAGGGCTTGGGTTGGTTCTTTAATTTTAGACTTTGACACTGAGCATGCTGACTGAGAATGAAACCAATTGTGCCCAAACCAGGGTGTGTGCGAGATTTCAAGGACCATAATTTAGTCACTTTTTCACAAACAGGGGAGACTGAGAAATCTAGCCAAGTTCTAAGAAATGTTGCACCACACACCGATGCCAAATAAAGCTAAACTCGTCAGGCATTTGACCACACAACAATAACAGGTTCTCAAATGCAACAGAGGTAAATTTTATTTTATGTTACTTCACCAATAGTTTGTTTACCTTTATTTTGAAATGGCTCTGCCAAGGACAATATATTTTAAATATATATCTTGGCAACAGAAGTGTTGCGACTGTTTGGTTTCTGTACTAGGCTATGCTGTTGCCAATTTGGGGCCACAAAAATAGTTTCCATATGTATGGTGACTAACTTCACCTGATTAACCTGGACAATCAGACTAAAACTTTACAGATCTGTCACTATGACAGTAATGCAGTGATACTCCCCTAGTGCTTAGTACTCTTGTGTAAGATCAGTGAATGAATGCTAGGCTACAAATAGACTGAAAGAAATAGACAGTCTTCTTAGCTGTTGGAAGATATGGGCTTGTGCTTCAAGGAACTGAATTTAAAAAGGCTGGAAAATGGACCGGAGTGCCAGGAAGGAAATGGAAAAAAGAAGTAGTCAATACCCTAAAGCAGAATACAAAAGATGCGTTGTGCTTTGACTCAAGGGTACAAAAGGAGGATGTGTGGCATTTAGCTATTAATAGTGGTTAACAAAAAGTGTGCAATGAGGGAGATGTTGAGATGCTACTACAGTACAAACATCCTCTGGCAGAAACAGAAGTATGAGCCATTGAATATTACAGAAGTATTAAAAACACTTTGTATTAAGTGTTCCTAATACCTGTGTACTTACAGTAGTAACTTGATTGGTACATAGCATGGACCCACAGTGTATGTACATAGTATCTACAGATGTGTTTGTGTAACTACAACCCACGAAATGGTGTGTGTAAGTACAAATATGTAACAGGACATTGTTAACAATGCTTTTTGGTCTAACAGCACTTTTAGTCTGATGTTACACACAGTAAGTTAGGCTTTACATATAAATTGGGATTGGTGTCCAAAATGTTACACTTTACTGTATGTTAAGTGGACAGTTCCTAAGGAGTAACCATGTAAGCACACTGGTATTACAGTGGTGCGCCAACTCCAGATTTAACTCTTCCCACTTTACATATCCCTAAACCACCCCCAGGATCCCATTTCCACCCCATAACCTACTAATCTCTACCCCCTTTATCAAATTGTTCCAATTAGTCTTATACGTACTGTTGTTACAAAATGTAGTAATATAATTCCTGTAACACAAATACTTTGTGAAGTAAAAAAAGTGTTGTTACCAATGTCCTGTTACACATTTGTACCTACACACACCATTCTTAGGTGTAACATGTGTGAAGTTACAGAAATATTACAGCTGTAGATATTATGTACCAATGTGTACTTACACTGTGGTTAAATACTACATACTGATCTAGTTACTATGGAAGTACAAAGGTATTAGGAACACAATATAAAGTTGGAATAATGTACACAGAAGAACCATCACTATAAGACCAGGAACACGCCTTCGATTTAACTGTCATTTTATGTTGACTTCAATCCGGCCCAATAAACACAGCTACTGAAGGAGAATCAGGCGGATGTTAACCACAGGAGAACTTTACGGATCAGAATAGAATGATATGAAAGGCAGAAACCCAAAGATGCTGAGAAAATGTCAGAGATAGACCACATGCGCAGATGTTCTGAGAACATCGAGTTCCTGTTCTCCCGTCCGCATCCCACGGCCTCGTCTGCTTCCTGTCAGGGTTGCTGTACTAGGAACAGAGACGACCCTTTGGGGCCTGGGCTCAGTTAATGAGGCCTGAAAGGCCGGGGTGAAGGGCACATTCTTTGGCCTCCATCCAGCAGAAGGTCACAGGATGAAGGGGGTGTGTTAAAGGGATGCACAGCATGAGCGGAGTAGTATTTATCATAGCTTGATGCTTGACGTTGAACGGTTCCGTGAAGCAATCTATCCAAAAACATTCCTTTGGCATAACTTGCTTCCTGTTTTAACTCCCTTCAGTTAGTAATTTAACTTTAAGTAATTAACCAGTGTAAAAATGCACCAACCTATTTTGAATAAAGCACTCAGTTGTGCTGTAGGGTGAACTGTTCATTTTTACATCCTTTAATAACATCCTCATAACGCTGGTTAACGCAGTCGTTCCACTGGAATTTTCATGGGAAATGAGAACTGTCAGAATCTCCAGCTCTCCCAAGCTTGTATCCAGGATATACACACAAACACTAAGTGCTGGTTTAGTTGCAGATGTCATGCCTTGCAGTATCAAGGCTCTGGATGCTTTGAACATAGTGGCAGACCAAAGTCAGACTGAATGACTGCTGACCTTTGACATCAGAGTATACTGAGGGTCCAGGAGACATAGAGCTTCAGGGGAGCAGCTCGCATTGGGGTCCAAAATGAATACTCCCTAAGTGCCAAAAGAGTAGAAATACACTTAACTTTGAAGTCTGGGTGATACATGGGGGATATTATTCAAATAAAGGATTTAACATTAACCATGCCACCAATATTTGTCACTAATATTTAACCAAAAGCTAAATTTTGGATACTACTAATAATAAATGCTATTTGAGCAGCAAATCAGCATATTAGAAAGATTTCTGAAGGATCGTGTGACACTGAAGACGGAATAATAATGCAGAAAATGCAGCTTTGCTTCACATGAATAAATTATATTTAAAAAAATAATAAAATATAATGATACTGTATTTCAGATTAAATAAATTTAGTCTTGGTGAGCCTAAGAGGCTTCTTTCAAGAAATCCTACTGACTATAAACAGTAGTGTATAATGCACACTTAAAATTTATCTTTAAAAACAATAATTACACCATTGAATAAAATATTTAACATATATCCATTAATATAAATTTTATTTTCAGACAAAATACTATATATTATACTTTACCACTATTTATACCGTACATATGAAGTTTTTTTGCAAAATCAGATCAATTTGGGTTTCTTTTGTATGTTTTTACATTTTCATGTTATGTTTTTATTGTTTTAGCTACTTTTTTGTGTTATTTTATTTTAGCCTAGTCTAAATAACCTACAGTTTGAGATCAATTGGAATGATTTGTTAAAATGAGAATTGTTTAAATCTGTTTTTACAGATAATATATATATATACACACACACACATACATACACACAAAAATACATCTATAACCCTCATTTTATCTATACCTATAATATAGCATAAATACATCTCTAATCCTTTTTTTTCTGTGGCACTTTTCCATATGGTAAATAATAAAAATGACAAAACTATATTTTTCTGGGTTGCAATTTAATTCACAATGTCCATCAAAGCATAACTGACTCGGTGTAGTCTTTTATTGTTTTTTTAGATGGTACACAGTTTAAATCAATAAGCAATTCATGTCACTACCTTTAAGATATAGGCTCAACCCAAAGCTGCAGCAGTATCTTTTGTAGAAACATTGAGATTCAGAGGAATACGTCAATTCCTATTGCACATCAGTCCAAAGGAGTGGCTTAAAAAAGTCCTCAAAAGGATAAGTGAGAAAAGGGGAGACTCCTGCTTAAAGCAGTGCAGAGAAATATCAAACCGAAACTAACATGTTCTGATCCGTTGCTGGCCATTACTCAGTGGCTGTTACCCCTGAATGTAAATCATCAGACCCGTCGGACAATGCCAGAATAAGACATAAAACCAAGGTTGTGAGATTTATAGCCAATGGGTGAACAATGCAGGTCACCGACCCCTTTACTTGGCCAGAGATCTCGGTAAACGCAACTGCTGTAAACGTTCTTTCAGAAAGCTCTAAAGTTCAGGGAAAACATTCATCTTGTGGCACTTTTCCCCTGATTCTACACTTTCCCGCCACTCATCGTGCAATCAAGCTAACGAGAAATGCACTCAAATTATGATGTATGCAAGAGCAGGATCCCTTTCATGTGCATTGTAACCCTCCCCCACAAAATTGTATTAGTCATAAGCATTCATCTTTCCACACACTTTTTTTTTTACCCTTTAAAATGAGTCCTGTGTTTTCCCACTAGATTTTCGGTTCAGTCCTGAAGAGGAAGGGGTTGCTCTAAAAATGGGTTTTTGCTCTCAAAGGGCTCCTCTGGGTCCTTCAGTGCTGCATGAAACAAAAGCTGTAGGTTTAATTTGTAATTCAATTTAGACCGTCGTCCGTGCAGTCCATCCACCTTCTAATTTCCGCCCTCCTCTTCGTCTCCCTGCTCCCCGTCCATCAGCAAGGCCGCGTATTTACTGGCTGAGCTGAATTTCTGTTGAAACAAAAAAGGGGATAGTGAGAAGGAACCAAAACACAGCTGGTTTTTAAAGTTCAGATGAGCTGAACGGTCTCAAAACCATGTGTTTTTCATGTCGTTGCAAACTAGTAAGACCTTCATTCATCTTCGGAACACAAATGAAGATGTTTTTGATGAAACCAGAGAGCCATCTGACCCTCTGTAGACAGCAATACAACTGAGATTTAGTTTTTTTGTGCAACAAAGTATTCTAGCGTCGCAAAACTGAAGTTGAGCCACTGATGTCACATGGTTTGTTTACTGATGTTTAACTACGTTCGTTTCTCGATCATTTCAATTGTATTGCTGCCTATGGAGGGTTAGATAACTCTCTAAAAATATCATATTTGTGTTCCAAAGATGAACGGAGGTCTTATGGATTTTGGAACGACACAAGGGAGAGGAATAATAATGACAGAATTTACATTTTGGGGTGAACAAACCCTTTAACTGCTTTTACTCTCATTATAGCTTTACATGAGGTGTCTTTAACTACTATGCATCAATGATAGTACTTATTGTGTTCATGTAGTAATGCAAATAACTTCTGCTGATAGCGAGGTGGGATATGGGTAAGGTTAGGGTAAGGTTTGCTGGAATGGTTAGGCTTAAGGGTGGTTTAAGGTGTACGGTCAACAGTGTAAATACAGATGCAACGACAGAAATTAAATACAGATGCAATTGCAGGAAGCTTTTTTAAATATCAGTACAATGTAAAAACATGTAGACAGTTTAGGGCTGCAAAACAAATTATCGCATTCAAAATAAAAATTTGCTTATATACTGTATGTGTGTGTAAATTTTTTTTATGTATATTTATACTCGTATATGTAAAACCTGTATATAGTGCTGTCAAACTTTTAAATCATATCCAAAATAAATATTTTTGTTTGCGTAATATACTGGATGTGTATCCTGTGTATATTTAATATATATATATATATATATATATAAATATAAATACACACACATGCAGTATATAGTTAAAATATATTTACATATATTCACGGCTATATTTATATCCATATAATCGAATATACTATCTGAAATCTATACAATCTATGTGTATTTTCATATACATAAATATACTAAGCATACATATATCACGTAAACATTACTTTTTTAAATTTTGGATGCAATTAATCTTTGATAGCACTAATGTATAACTATAATTTATATTATATACAGTACAAATATAAATATTTTATATATATATATATATACAAAAATTTTTTTCTTATATATAATGTATGCGTGTTTATGTATACATACCAAAAAATATAAATGAAATATATAATACATATTTTATATAACATATAAGTCTGAGGCAACACAGATGCTTGTTAGATAACAATTAGTCATTTTCAAACCTAGTGCCACTATCCATCCATTTTTACTACTACACTTTTAAATGTAAAAAATCCTACAAGACTTCTAATAAATAAAAAAACATTGCAAATAAGTAGGAAAAAATTCTTATTACATGAATGTCTCTTACATTGTTGATTTATAGGTGAATAGCACGAAGAATGAAGTTAGAATGAAGTTCTGCAGTTTTTTTAATCATTAATTGCCTTAAAGTAAAAAATAAACAGAAGAAAGAAAAACCTTTTTAAAAACTTATGCTCTATAGACTGAATATATAGCCCTGTTTGAAGATAAAAATGTCTCCCTCCTCTACAAGAGATCCAGTCGCCCAAAACAGATCTTAATACGATGGTTTTACAGGACCTCTTATCTATACGAGACTAGTTAGGGCCAAAGTTTTAACCTTTAACTTGATATTCCATGTTATACTTGATAAATCCAGGACTACCAGGAGGCTAGATGGTCTACATGTCTTCAAGAAGACACTGTTCACCAGTTAACCGAGATGAAATACTGGCCCTCCAACAGCTGGTGTATTTTAAGGTCTGCTCCATCTGGTCAATTAATTTGGTTCATTTCGCTTACCGTGAAACCCCCTTCCAACTCCATGTGTTTGTTTGAAAAGTTCTGACAAGGTGAAAATCCAGATGGACTCCAGTGTGCAAACAGACCTGAGTGGACCTCACATTTTCTTTTTTTTAGAAGCTGCTGCAAATGATGCAACAGATCACAGGGAATTCCTGTATAACTGATATTGAGGACTTTATTTACAGATGCCAACACATTCAGAAAATTCTAATTAAGCATGGCAAATTATTTGCATTTATAATTTAATCATTGGTTGAAATGCCATTACACAAACAGCTTGAAAGAGGGTGTCAAATGGGATGTTTTCACATACAGGCATGTACTGGAGAGGTTTGCATCAGCCTTCTCCTTTCAGTTCTGTACCATGGCTATAATTCAAAATTATGTGTCTAGACTCAAATAAATATTTACAATTCTTCAATCTACAAGTCACATATCTCCCAAAAGAGGCCCAAAATTACAGTCTGTGACCAACATTGTCATTTCCATCACAGGGGATGAAGCATCTAAAAAAAGGCACTAGAGAAAACTTTCATTAAAGGATTGGAGAGCAAAGAAAGCCAGAAGTAAAAGTAGAGGGAGCGGGGGTCATGGGATCACACCCAGAGAGAGTGTTAGCTCTGTCACTCACAGGGCTGGGAGGCTCCTCAAATTTCTTTGGGTCTGGTGCTGGTCTGAGATCTCGCTCTCTTCTTGCGTCCTTTCTACAAGTAACGCACAACACAGTGAGACAGAGTCTCACAAGAACGTCTACACTCATTCAGAAAAACACTCAGGAGCAGGGATGTAGAGCCCAAGGGGAAAACATCCTATTGGGAATGTTACAATCAATATAGGGCTGCTTGATTGCGACAAAATCGGAATCACAACTACTATTTTGGTCATACACTACCACTCCAGTTAGATTTGGATGGTTTTGGAAGAATTTATTATTTATTTATTTGAGCAAAATACAGTAAAATTGGTGAAATATTTTTGCTATTTAAAAACAGTTTTCTATTTTAATATATTTTAACGCAATTTATTTATTTGATTTTAAAGCCACATTTTTATCATCATTACTCCAGTCATATGATACTTAAGGAATCACTCTAATATGCATATTTGCTGCTCCAAAATATTATTATAAGATTGAAAACAGCAAAGTAGACTGATTTTTAGGTTTCTATGATGCTTATGAAAATTATTAATTTCAATAATTTCTCCAAGCTTCTGAATGGTATACTGCATAATGTTACAAAAGCCTTTTTATTTCA
>JAUMHI010000069.1:5453679-5485208 GCA_032359435.1 Enteromius unitaeniatus
TATTTTTTTATCAATTTTCTGTGATTGTAATGGTAGTTAGTACCACTATGTTTGGTTTCTGTTGTGCAACAACCTGAAGCGTGAAATCTCTCCTTGCCACAGTATGAGTATGAGTATGACATTGTTTTGGCGTCACTGGAGCTGGACACCTGATCTGGTTTTATTTTATACACATTCAGGCCTGGACAAAAAAACACAAGATGCACGGAATGTTCCAGATGTGACAGCACCTGATAAAACACATGGCAGGTGTCTGACACATTCCTCAGATCTGAAACAGCAGAGCAGAACAGACAGCAGTCAGTCGGAGTTGGGAAATGCTGACAGATCAAAAGAAGGGGAGCTGGTGGGAAAGGTGGAGTAAATGTGGGGGGGGGAGCACTTACTGGATGTCTGATAGTGTGACTAAGATGCATTGATTGCTGCACAGTACTTTCCTTCAACTCTTTGTTCTGTTTTGCAGTAGGATCAGATTTGGGAGGAGGAGAGTGAGGGGAAATGCTTTGTGTGTGGCTCAAACATCCTGTGTCTCATTAAATCCTTTTGCGCTGTGAACATGTTAGATAACGTGCATGAATGCATGCACATACTCATACGCACACATACAAATGTACTGATAATCTGTTTGTATGTACAATAAATATGTATGTCCTGTGTATGTGTGTATACAAACCCTTAAGGTGCAGCCACACTAGTGAAATTTCAGGGAAATTTCATAAACAAAAAAGGTCTATTGCCATTTGACAGTAGCTCATGTTTTTAATGCAAGCACCTTTCTGTTGATCAAACTTGAACTTACTGTGAAATCGGCATGAGGAAATCTTTACAGGTTGCGTTGGATTCCTATTAAAATGACTGGATTTTTTAGTGAAAATTCTCAGAAAATTGGTAAATATGAGCACACCTTAGGGGTTCGTGCACATAGACATTGAACTTGTTTTTAAATAGATTACATGCAAACAATGGAAAAAGCAAAGTGGATTGGCAAAACCTGTACTTACTATAACAAAAACCTGTAATATTTTAATAATCAATCAATTTATGACAATATCCACAGCATAGCTATAACAGTAACAGCACTGAGAAACAATGCTTTCGGAATCAGTTTCAGAACAGTTTTTTTTTCTCTTCAGATTAAGAATAATTAAAATATTAACAGCCAATCAGATTGACTCATGTCTCATGTAGGAATCCATAGTAGCTTTAATTGGCCATTTGACTGACATGTCAAACAACCAATCACAATTAATTTCATTCCGCGTCACATGGAAACGTCACAAAAATAACAGCCCAGTGTGTAAATATTTCCATTAAATATTTCAAATAATTTTGAGAATCCAGCATTTAGTTGATCCTGATAAAAAAAGTGTCAAAGTCGTAGACAGCTTTCTTCTTTTGTGAGGGAGTTTTGCATCATAAAAATTTAGTTTGAACGTTGAAGACTGTGACACACACGTCTTCTGGAAATCAGAAACCAATCGGACAACGACTTCGAAACTCCTGAAATGTAGCCGTATATATCAGACGTTCAGCCAGCGGTCTGTGGGCATAATGTTTGAGGCTGAAACTAATCAAAAATCATCCGTTTTTAAAGACCTCAAGCATTTAAATTGGTAGACAGTAAAAATGCAGGCTGCGCTTAAAATAAATAAAACAGTATTGTGCCCTAGTAGTTTTCTTTATGGTTATCTTTTATCAACAGTAGAAGTTGTTGTTGTGGCTTTTCTACAGCTGTTGCTCTGCATTTTCTCTCAGTGTTTATTGATATACAGTTGCTAGGGTGTTCTAGATTGTTGTTTAATGGCCAAAGTCCAAGTGTTTATGATATTCCCATCCATAGATATGCATCAGATTTCTTCTTCAGTATAAGCCTGTAGGTTTTTTTTTTTTTTCACAACTTTTATCACCCACCAACTGGAAATCATACATCCACTGACTTAGCAAATGTAGCAGTTTACATACAAAAGTTTAGCAATTTGTTCAAAGTGCCAATTCAGGCATGGAAAATCACACAGCAATTAGTGTGAAGAATTCCCCCTCTTACGTAAAACAAGCTCCAAGAATACATTCCCAAGGCAGCAGGAAACAACTTTCCCCTTCATACAGTTTTTTTTTTTTTTTTTGTACCACGCCACCAGCAACTATTGGCAAGGTCCTGTGAATTTTACACACCACATTTCACAACGGTGTCGGCCCTACATCTGCACGTCTTCTGCAACAGAAGCACAGAGGCGCCGGCTCATTTACAATGTCCAGCGTACTGAGACCGAGCTTTTACAATAGACCCAACAGATGAAGGGAGGTGCCAAACACTCAGCGAATGAAAAGAACCACTGTGTACTTCTCAAAGAATCACAGCAGCTCACTCACACTCAGTAACTCTTAAATTAGGGAATATGTGTGTGTGGAGGCATGGAAAGACATGTTGACTTATGGGTGAGAGAATATTTCTGTCTTTGTGTTGAATGAAGAATTAGAAGCACACTAGAAAGGACTTTTCGTGCACGGCTGTGACATTTAGGCGAACAGTGGCATCTTCGCCATGTCTGGGTTCTTCCCTTTTTATAAGGTCATAAAAATCCTGTCAGATGATTCAGTGTTGCATTCATTTTGGCCGAGACCCCACAGACTTATTAGCCAGCATTCCTGGAGAGACCACTGCATAATGATGTTTTACAGCAGCAGGGCATGGGAGACTCCTTTTTTTATTTTGCTGGAGTGATTCATCGTTTGGTTCCAGACAGTGACAACAGACACACATTGTACTGATTTCGCCCTTTCTGAAATGTTCCTGCTACATGTTATGCAGCACACAAGATTTTAACGCCCGCCACAATGCTACAGTGTTCTGGTTGGTTGCCAGGGTATTGCAGTATGGTTGCAAATACGTTTTAATGGGTTTTAAGCAGTGCAGTTACTATGGTGTAGTTTACAAGCAAACGAAGAGTGTACAATATACTTATTGCCTGGTATGGCCTTTGTCCTTCACTTGTTATCAGTGAATGTTCTTGATAGGTTTTTGATATTTCTGCTTAGTATATTTATTTTAGTTTTAGTTTTAACAATTTTAGTACTCCAGTTGAAACATATTTTATTTATAAGTTTTTTTTATCAGATATTGAAAATGGTAACACTATATAATAAGGATTTATTTGTTAATATTAGGTCAAAACAACTAATAATAAACAATATTTAATCTGTTCATTTTTGCATATAGTAAAACATATTTAAAATCAAAAGCTACTGTATATCTGGTAATATCAGTCAATGTCCAGTAAATTAATGTGAACAAACAAAGAACAGGTGTATTTTTATACACAAACATTAACATTTTGTTATGCAGTTACTAATGAAGAACTTATTGCTACAAGCTATTTTAATACATAAGTAATTGTCTAACAATAACGCTTTTATACTGTGTCCTTGTGAGAAACATAAAAACAATGCCCAGCCTTGAATGCTCTCTCAAAAACAAATAGAGATGCAACACGGAGAGCATTTAAAACCAGCCATTATGGAGGATTTGTCTTTGATCTGGCAACCCCCACGACCTCTCTTCTCTGCCTCCTTTGCTCATGGCTCTTTCTCTGGTCAGAGAAATACCTCATATGTTTGTGGAGAGTGGCACAGCAGTATGAAAGTGGACAGACAGTGTGAAAACCATGTATCAGCAGCGTATGTCTTGAATGAGCTGAAAATCGCACATGACTCACAGCAGAGCACTTTTGATTGATGTTTGTTTGGCTGAGGATGTAGTCTTAGACTCCAGGCTGTAGTAGTTGTATTATATTTCTTCATTCACTCTAAGTCTTATTATTCAAGCCAGAAGGCCAAGGTTTCATTTAGCCCCTATGTGCGCATGTTGACTTTTCCATAAATGCAGGAAGATAGGGGGTAACCTCTGAAATTGGGTTCCTGTTAATGTTATTGTCCTGCTCTACAGGAAGTTCCACCTCAGCAAAAGACAATCCAGACTGAGTCTTGAAGGATCTGGGGTCAGTGATAGGGAGTGTCTATCACCATTTATTTTCCTTTTGATCGGATACAAAAATCTATCAATGCCAGTCCTGTGCATAATAATGCTCACAAGGAAAGCATATGAGATGAAATGAGTATTTATAGCATTTTAAAGTTGGTGATTTTATATGTGCAAGTCTTCACAAGGTGTTTTACACACTGTTGCTGGTACTTTGGCCCATTCCTCATCCAGATCTCCTCTAGAGCAGTGACAAGTGGAGGAAAGAGGAGCCTCTTAAAGAAGTTACAGGTCTGTGGGAGCCAGAAATCCTGCTTGTTTGTAGGTGACCAAATACTTATTTTACCAAGAAATGTATCAATTAATTCTTTAAAAATCCTACAATGTGATTATTTTATTTTGTCTCTCATAGTTGAGGTATACCTATGATAAAAATCACAGGCCTCTCTCATCTTTTTACATGGGAGAACTTGCACAACTGGTGGCTGACTACTGGAAATACTTTTTTGCCCCACTGTATACAGTACTGTGCAAAACTCTTAGGCCACTAGTATTTTCACCAACAAAAAATGGTTTTAAGTTGGGAATTTCTATCTTTTGTGGCATTTCTAACTGACACGCTACGGCAAAAGATAGAAATAACCGACTTTAAAGAAGCTAAAAATAGTTTTTGAAGGCAAAGAAATAATAATAAAAAAAATGATTGAACAATTTCTTCTCTTCTGTGTCAATCTTAGAAATTCTTTCTTAATCCTACCACAATACTTGCACTCAAAAAGTATTTTTATAGCTTTATAACATTAAGGCTGAACCACTGATGTCACATGGGCCATTTTAAAGATGCCCTTAATAAGTTTCTGGGCTTTGAACATGGTTTTTGCATTGCTGGCTTTGCAGGGTCAAAAATATCTTAATTTGTGTTTGAACATGAATGGTTTTGTGGGTTTGGAACGATATAATAATGAGTATTTAATGAAATAATTTTCATTTATGGGTGTCACACTCAGACAACACAGAACAAGAGAGATAAGGCACAGGTGAATTTATTTGTGTTCAAACTAAAGCCAAGAACAATGTTTTCAAAATCAAGTGAGGAGAACAGAACATAGGGACATCGCCGGTAAGCGAAATATGAGAGTCTTTCAGGTGGGTATCTACAGGTGGAGAGAAACAGGATATAGTGAGCGATCTTCCCAGGTAAGTTTCATCAGGTAAGTCTTTTCAGGTAAGTATTTTGAAGATCGATCAGAGCAGCAGACACACACAGGTAGGTAACAGGTAAATAAACTCAATCTCATCCAGTGTTCCTTTCCACACAGCCTTTCCAGTCAGAAATACAAGCCACTGAAGATCCAGAGTTCAGGTAGGCGTTTTAGCGTTCAGGTGAGTAGACAAGGAGAGTGAATGATCAGCGTCTAACCTTGAGCTCAGCCACTGAGTGTTTGGTGGAGCGATCTCTTGAAGTGTGGCTGATGAGTGTGTGACAGGTGTTAGTAATCAGGTGACTGAGAGTTGTGTGTCTGTAGTGGCTGCTGATCCTGGTTCAGGTGAACGTGACAACGTGACAATGGGTGAACAATCCCTTTAAAGCTTTATCAAGCACACGAAAAATCTGCCTACTGCATGTCAAATGAAATGCATAAATACTTTTTTAAATAAATAAATAAATAAATAAATTTTGTTAGCATGATTACAGTTTGTTGCACTTTTTAGCATTTATTGGAAGAGAATAACAACAAATAAGAAAACAGTAAAGTAAATATAATTAATCGCATTTTCTTTACATAATATATTTGTGTATATTGTGTATATTCATTTTATATATATATATATATATATATATATAAATAAAAAAACATGCATGTATATTTTTAATAAATATGTTATGTTTATATATTAAATATATGTATATATAATATAAAATGTAAGAAATTAAATGATGATGGATTTACATGTAAATACTCAAAATATGTGTGTGTTTTAATATATACACATAATAAATAAACACATATGTAAAGAAAAAAATGTTTATTCTGGATGCGAATAATCATGATTAATCGTTTGACGGCACTAAAATGTACAAATATTAAAACACTAAATGAGGATGGATTCGTCTCAAAGTGAATGAACACTTTTTGGTCTTAATATTGTACAATATTGTACATATACAGGTATTGTAATACATTACAAGGCACTTTTGAAAAGTATACTTCTGTCTCTTTAGCACTTGTTTTGGAGCACATTGGCGTATTTTCCATTCACTACATGTTTTGCCATTCATCCAGGTGGTTTCACAGAGGAATTTGACCTCGTGACACCACAAAGACCGCTATGCCGTGTGAGTCAACAACCTGACGTGTGAGCCGTGATCGCTACATTAGCGTGAAATTGCAAGGTAACTGAAATCTCTACTGTTCTACAACTCATTAAGCTATATAGATGAGCTAACAGACAACGGCCAATAGCCTCAAAGCTCCAAACGTGAGCATCGGTCCCTGCTGAGTCACAGGTTTTTCAAGCTGATTGTCCACTTTGGCGTCAATAAAATTAAAACATGAGAATGTTTTGTGTAAATGCAGCCGTTGTTATTTCTAACATGTTTGTTCAGGTTTTGTTATCAATGTTTTGTTAGGTTGTTTGAGGAGTTGGGTGTTCAGTCTGCATCAGTAGTGATCAAAGACGCAAGCAAGACTTCCAGACTTACTCTCTCAGCAGCGGTGACCTTTGACCTGGGAGAGGCAGTTCCTGACAAGCAACAGGGCTGGATTGTGTTAGGATAGAGAACCCAAAGCTTCCCACTTATTCTCTCAAATCCCACCCGCTGTCTTTATACCACTTTATTCGCCCCTGGAATGTGCCTGAATGTGTGCAAGCTAATATGAGAGAATAGATAACAGCGGAGACTCATGGGTAGGGATTCTTATCCAAGCTTTGCTAAAACTAACAGGCTTTAAACCGCGGTCCTGCCTGTACACTCCGTCTGAGTCTATTTCCCTATCTTGTTCACATTTGGTCGGCCCTGCTGTGTGTGTTTGTTTGAGTATTTCATTTTTCTGTTGACAAAGGGATGTTGGAACATGAGTTTCTTCTTACATGACTTTGGCAGTGGTCTGAGAGAAAATATAAAACAGGAGTATTCAATTAAAGCTCCTAGAGGGTCCAGTCTCTAATGTTCTTTCCAACACAGCTCCAAACAATCAAACATCCAAATAAACTATGGCTAAGCAAAATATGTTTTAGGAAAATTTACTGTAAAGTTGGCAGCCATAACATTATACTCCTAAAAATAAGATTTATTTATGGTTCCATGAAGAACTTTTTTTTACATCAGTGGAATCATTCCATCACACACAATATATATATATATATATATATATATAGCAGAAAAAGTATCTGTGGGATAATTTAGAATACTCTTTTAGAACTATTTAATAAAAGGTTCTTTGGGGAATTATTAAAACAATTATCATTTGATAACAATTCTAATAAAAATTATTATTGCATTAATTATATAATGCTTATTTTAACAGTGCATATAAGTTAGAATTATATAAAAAAAACTATTATTAGAGTTATAAATATATAGTTGGATGTTGGATTACATATGTATGTAAATGTTTTGAAAATATGTACATGTATATACATTTATATTATTATATTTTAGAATAAACATAATTTTTTTAATATACACATGCATGTGCATTTATGTATACATAACAAATATACAAACTATACACATGAATTATGTAAACAAAAACTTTTATTTTAGATGTGAATAATTGTTTGACAGCACTAATGTGTATACTGGCATATCTGCTTCATGAATTTGTCTAGTCTCCTCCCTTTCCTCTTTCCTCCCTGAATTGACACATCCAATCTTTTTTTATTGCCACCATTTTGCATGCAGTATATTTTCTCTAAACAATGAAGTTCATTACTGACTGTAATTTATTTAAGCTGTTCTCTGTAACAGTGCACAGTTCGTGCTCGAGAGCCCTCGTTCTTGTTTTATGTCTCTAAACGACAGTTTAATTATTGTCTCTCCCCATTCCAAGGAATGGAAATAAACCAGTGAATGAACATTTTATGACAAGGGCCAAAGGATCCTTGTCACGCTTCATCCAAGTAAAACAAAATCGAGTACGCTTTTGGCAATGCTCAATCAGTCAGTGACCCAGAGATCACAAGAGCGTTCTGGGAATGGTCAACTGTAGTGCTCACAGTGAGAAACCATTTTAGCTGAACTGCTTCATTTGCAAACAAAATGAGTCACTGCTTCACATTTTTCACAGTGACCTCTAAAACAACCCTGCTTGCTCAGTACTTGATTGGTCTGCAGACGTTATGAACAGGTGATGACTGGTGGCCAAAACAAACCGGGTCATTAGTGGCTCCATATTTCACTCTAGTTTGGACTGTGATCCTCATTCACTCCACTGTATGACTAATATCTTCCCGTCATTGATTACCCAGTAGTATTTTGTAGACTTTTAACCCTATATTGTTAGATAAACATTTCAGTTAGGATCTGGGATCTGGGCTAGTTGCATTGCTGTCTATGCAGGCTCAGAAAGCTTAAAATATTTTAACTTGCATTCTAAAGATCAACAAAGGTCTCACAAGATGACATGACGCTGAGTAGTTAATGACAAAATGTACATTTTTGGATGACCTGTAATATCTTAAATGGCAAAACACAAATCTTAAAGGAACGCTCCATTTGTTTTTGAAAATACGCTCATTCTCCAACTCCCCCAGAAGTTAAAAAGTTGAGTTTTACCATATTTAAATCAATCAACAAACTTTGCTGTCGTACCATGGCCACAGCAGGAGCAATGATATCACACAGCGCCTGTGAAAAATAGTCCCCAGCTTGCAAGACACGCTCAGTGCGCAACTTTTCATTTTCCGCCGGGCTTAGTACTGCAGTATGTAACTGCAGAAGAAGAAAAATACTGAAACTCTTTCTGGTCTAATCAGATTCAATGATCTATGCTAATCTACAGTTAAAAGTGCTACCGCCAGGCCCGGAGATTGACTGAATTGATGCAAAAACAGTAAAACTCAACTTATTAACTCTGAGGGAGTTGGAGAATGAGCCTATTTTCAAGACAAGTGCACAATACAGCCTATTATAACAAATAAAAAGGTAATACTTGATTTAAGTTGAAATGTGTGTCTGCAGGCTTCGGTGTCAGAGCATCAATAATAACTGTGCATGTGTGCCAAGCAGTTGTTAATGATCTACTACAGTTTGACAGTGTTTTTATTTTAATATGCTGTATGGAAGTATGCATATTTTATCTCCCTTGTAAAAGTAAACGTAGCTTCTCGATGGAAGGAAGAGACATCAACATTATTAAACACAATTCAATATATGGATTTGACTAATATCAGCAATAATCTACTTCTTGCCTTGTTTTAAACACATTATTTCAGTAAAATCCAATATTGGTAGACCTCTAATCAGCATGCATTAGAAAACAAACCAATTCTCCAACCATATATTTTGAGTTAGTTTTGCAGATGTTTTGACTGGCTGCAAACCTTTATTAAGGTAAAACGCTTGTGGATTCACGTACGTGCATTATTACTGTTAATAACCATGTGATTGCCTTCTGGTGGAAATTAATTACACTTCCTATTTAGTACAGTAGAGGGCAGAAGTACAGTTTGCAGGTGAGCTACAGGTAATTGTACTTTTTTCATACTCTTCACTTCTCCTTCACCTCTGCCCTTCTTTTGTCCACAATATCAGAGATCATTTTCGTCATGGTGATGCCTCATTGTTGTGACATCAGTACAGCCGAAGATAAGTGAAATCAAGCCTCCCATATCACATGCCCCTTGCATACCTAACAAGCCATGTGTGGTTTCCAAAACAACCGGGGAAAGTAAGGGAGGGGACAGCAGGAAAGGCAATCCTCCATGCTGTCCCGAACGCTCCAGACAGCTGTTATCGGAACAATGCACACTCACAGCGGAGGAAATAACAGAGTCCTGCAGCCTCAACCCACTTCCATGTGCATTCCTCTTTCTTTCTCTCCCTCCTTTTCTCTGCCTTTTTGGCCTTAAAACAAACAAAAAAATTGAGATTGAAACATCTCTTCCCGTTTATCGGATTTTTGCTCTCATGCACTTGAGGTCTTTCACACATTGTTGCACGTTTTCACTCTGTCTTGTGTAACCCAATCTCTCTCCATCCCATTTCTCCCCCAGGGTCCTGCAGGGAATTCTAGGAGGCCAACATATTTAGTAAAATCTCCCCCTCGATCTGCGTCACTACCCCTCTTTGGCCCGACAATATCTCCTCTGACTCACAGATGCCTCGCGTGAAAAAAAACAAGCTAATTCGCAAATGGTTCCTAAGTCACGCGACATAATCAAACGCTCCGTCATGTGTGCTCTGCTTGGGTGGATCCCACGGGAGTAAAACTAGAGTAAATACTATCAGCATTAGAGACCTGGGCCAGGAATAGTGTTTCATTAACACTGTCTGTCCGGTTGTCATTAGAGCAGAGGTGCAGCTGTCTGAATTGTGGTTTTGGCACGGCATGAATAGAATTGAGGCTTGAATTGAACTGTTATCACTGGATGAAGTTCGCAGGTGTCAGTAAAAGGTGTGGTGCAACAGCACGGATCCAAGCACATTCATCTTTATTAATAATGCAGGGCCATTAATAATGGTGATGAATAAGGGTAAACAATGTGCAAGATATTTAGAGTGAGGGTGGTATAAACATTGTATTTGTAGCCTGTAGTTTTCATTATTATTATTATATAGAAAAAAGTTTTCAAAGAAGTTGTTTATAATCACAAAGAATGCATTTATTCGATACAAAGTACAGTAAAATCAGCAATATTGTGAAATATTATTACAATTTAAAACAGTTGTTTTGTATTTAAACATATTTTAAAATATAATTTATTCCTGTGATAGCAAAGCTAAATATTGTATCGCATGAGCCTTTAGAAATCATTTTTTATATTTTTGTGAAAATCATCCTACTTTTTTTAATAAATATAGGAGGTTCAAAAGAAAAGCATTTATTGGAAATAGAAATAATTTATCACAATGTCTTGTATTACTGTCAAATACACCATATTGTTTAAATGGGATTATGGGATTATATATTGAACATAATGACTGGTTACTCGGTGCCAGAATATTTTCATAATGATCTTTCATCAGGGGGTTGGCAAGATTTTAGGTGACAAATCAGAAAAGAAAAGGCTTGTTATGCAATCCATAAAAAAAAGTCAAAAAAAAAATCTACAATGAGATTAAGAAGCAAAAAAAAAAGAAAAAAAGATGGAACATACAATCTGGATTTGGCAACCCAGTGATTATCTACCCAACACCCCTTGACTATGACTAATACTTACCATCCAAAGCACACTAATTTTAACCATTTCCATATGTTAGAATGTATATAAGTTGAGGGCTTCCATCTCCTCTATTTTCCAAACACAGATGACATTACTGTATAATCAAGCACAGTGGTTTACACAGATGGGCCACAACCCAAAAATGGATCGTAGATTTTTTCTGATCAAGAAAACAATGCTCAATGCAACATATTTTACTGCAGATAAGTATTTAACCATGCAGAGTTTGAATAACAAAAATAAGCTCAAAAATAAGGGTGGAGAAGATGCTTAACATATCTTTTGTTTTTGACGTCAAAGGCCTTGTGGCCAACTGGTATTTTGCACAAACTCAGTAGGTGACTCAGTAAAAGCTAGTCAAATGAAGCAGATGCCAACAAGGACATTGCGTGACATGCTCTGAAATGTATGCTAATAAGCAACTAGTTAACAGAGAGAATTGGCCCCTACATTAAAACGTTACTCTGTTTGGTTTCCAACATTCTTCTAAATAAACATTCTTCTTTCACAGAAGAAAGATACGGGTTTGTAACAACATGAAAGGGAGAGTTTTCTTTTTCGGGTGAACTGTCTCTTTAAATATGGTCCCCACTGGATGCCTGGTGTAAAATGTAGGTCCTGAAGCAGAACTGGCAAAACCACATATCAAGCATATTCATTTTCAGACCTCAGTTCCTATGGTGAAATCAAAGCCAAAAGCTTCTCTCTTTCTCAAAAAAACCCCCAAAAAACAAAACAAAACCAAAAAAAACAGAATAGAAAAGTTGTTTGAACTCATGTATAGGTGTGCCGTATATTTTCCAGCACCCACGATTCCTATCAAATCCTTTCATTTTCTTCAAGATTTACCCAGTTGCTTCCCACTCAAACCCTCCCTGTTTCCTCCACTCCTCCACTTTTTTGCCCTGTCCAGAGCATTCCAATCCTCTGCCATCATACCTGCTGCCGTTTCACACGCTTCCCCAACTGGCCAATCATGCGCAGACCTGCTCACAAAGACCTTCGCTGTTACCGGACAGCTCTACTGCAGAGGGGGGGTGAAAAAAACGTCGTTGGCAACGTCCAAAACAGAAGGAAAATATTAAAACAAGAAAACATGGGAAAAGGGGCAGAGTTTTCCTATGGACCATCCCGGGTTTTTTCGTAAAGTTGGCTCTGGACCAATCATTCCACTTGTGTAAGAGTCTGAGGCCCAAAAAATATGCAACTTTCATAATGAGCCCACACCCTGCTCAATTCCCCTCATGATACAACAGACAGATAGATGACTCGTGCCAAAGGAACCGCGAAATGGACACCATGGTTACCAAAATTAAGGAAACACCAAAAAAAAGGGGAACTCAGTCCAACATCTGCTGGTTACCAATCATACACATGCCGTCTTCATATCTGTCATTTCCTTCTGAGTACGAGACAAAAGGGTTGTTTTTGTTCACTATAATCAGAGCTGGTGACTCACACAGACCACTAAATAGTTTGGTTGATTTTGATGCTACTTCAGTTCACATTTAAAGGAGAAGCGCAAAGCAAGTTTTAAACGGGAGTTGTACTTTTGATGAAGAAAAGTTCTGTCTGTGGTTACCAAGGCATTGCTATGCCACTGGCGTTTTCTTTCTGCCTGTTGCTATGCAGTTACTAGGTGTTGCTAACCAAGCAATTCCGAGGCTTTTTTTGAACATTGTTGTGTTTTGTTATGCTGTTATAAACTAAGCAAATTAGTATTCAGGGTGTTTTTTCCCTGTATGTTGCTATGCAGTTACTATGGTGTTCTAAGTAGTTTTTCATGTTGCTATGCAGTTGCTATGGTGTTATGAGTAGTTTGTCATGTTGCTGTGCAGTTGCTAAGATACAGTATTCAGGGTGTTTTTTCCCTGTATGTTGCTATGCAATTACTATGGTGTTCTAAGTAGTTTTTCATGTTGCTAAGCAGTTGCTATGAGTGTTTTTTGGCATGTTGCTATGCAGTTGCTATGGTGCTATGAGTAGTTTGTTATGTTGCTGTGCAGTTGCTAAGATACAATATTCAGGGTGTTTTTTCCTGTATGTTGCTTTGCAGTTACTATGGTGTTCTAAATAGTTTTTCATGTTGCTATGCAGTTGCTATGGTGTTCTGAGTAGTGTTTCATGTTGCTAAGCAGTTGCTATGAGTGTTTTTCGGCATGTTACTATGCAGTTGCTAAGATATTTAGGGTGTTTTTCTGTATGTTTTTTTACTAGTCTATGTAGTTGCTATGGTGTTCTTAGTTGTTCTTCATGTTGCTATGCAGTTGCTAAGATATTCAGAATGATTTTTTTATGTGTGTTGCTACAGTATGTAGTTGCAATGGTGCTCTAAAAAGTTGGTCATGTTGCTATGCAGTTGCTATGGTGTTCTGAGTAGTTCTCCATGTTGCTATGCAGTTGATAAGATATTCAGAATGCTTTTTTCTGTGTGTTGCTACACTATGCAGTTGCTATGGTGATCTGAGAAGTTTGTCACGTTGCTATGCAGTTGCCAAGATATTCAGAGTTTTTTTCTGCGTGTTGCTATGCTGTTGCTAATGCATTCAGAGATGTTGTTTCATGTTGCTGTGTAGTTGCTACGGTGTTCAAACAGTTTGCCATATTGCTATGCAGTTGCTAAGGTATATTCTAAAACAGTTTTCATGTTGCTATGAAGTTGCTAAGACAATCAGATTTTTTCTGTATGTTGCTGAGTGTTTTTGCTGTTGTTGTTGTTTTACACATTGTTATTGTCAGTGCTTCGCAGTTTACTGGTTTATTTAAATGGGATGCAACACTTCTCCTGCAAAAGCAAACGGATTTGAGGTTTTATTCATGTTCACATCACAAACATTGCAGGATGTGTTCTTTGCACGATCATTCACTAACACTACTTATACTAAATTATCCTTAACTCATTTTTTTGACTAACCTCTTGACCTCAATCCCTCCTGTTCATAAAGAATAAAGCAACTATGTTCTGAATTCACAATGAGGATTGCATTCCCGAAGAGAACATTTAATTGAAGCAAGATCAGCAGATTTAAATGTGATGGCTGTGTGGAAACCACATGCGTGTGCGCTTCTGTACTGACTGACTCACTCCTAACCACAAGCTACTAATCTACAACAGCACTGTCATAAACTCCAGCTATAGCTCTCAGAGTCTCTAAGGTGTTTGCTTTCTGACGATTGCTACATTAGTGATGTATTAAACTGTGTGAGACATGACCCCAAGCGTTCCTTTCTTTTTGTTTTGTGCATAGTTATACTAAATGGCTATACATAGCCTCAGGAAATGTTGCAGCCGTTAATCATGTAAGACAAGGCTGGAGCCACAGAGACAATGAGAGGAAACAGCAAGTGTTTGTATTACTCTTTAAAGGTGAGCTTTAAATTCTTAAGATGTTTCACTAATGGTTTTTTAGGGACCAAACTGCTTTTGAGTCGACGTCCAATCAGACAGACTGCTCTGCTACAACTCACTCATCACTAGCGCATTAAAACTGTGCCAACACGCAGTTGCGCGCTCACACAGATACACATGACTTTTGTCTTGTGAGTTGTGTATACAGACCTCACACTGATACGGATGTGTGCTTTCAGAGCTGCCTGGCACACACATACACCGACAAACACTCTCCGCCCACTATAACTAGATCCTATTACAGAGTGAATTTGTAAGTAAAACCTGGAAAAAACACACTCGCTCACGTTTGGTCGTGCAAAGTGATAAAGGTTTCCAATAATACTTTTACATGCTGCATGTCCTTGCTTATCTCAGCAACATATTAACAAATATTATAAATCAATTCACAGAGGACTGTAAATCTGTTAACGTAGCGTCAAACCCTATTAAAAATGTATTTATTTTTTCTCCATTAAAAATAAATAAATAATAAATGAAGTATATAATATTATATCTACTACAGTAGTTTTTCTTGACATTGGAAATTTGCTTTGTCTAGCATAAATGTAATTAAAATTGATTAGAAATATGCTTACATGCACACACACACACACACACACACACATATATATATCATACAGATTACAGCAATATTTCAAACCACATTCAAAGTTTATCGAAAAACACATTAAACACAAATAAGTTCTGATGCATCACTGCAAAAAAATAGGTTTATTTCTTAAACCTAAAATGAAAAAAAGTGGTTTTTTTTTACATTAATCATATATGCATGCAAAAATTGTACTAAGCAGATTTGTAATAAATCTAAGCCATAAATGTTCAAAACATGCACAAGCAGTCATCCACTAAAGTATTATTAGATTCATTACAGCAATTAAAAACAATTGTACCTGATCAGTCCAATTTATACTACATTAAAAGCCAATTAAATTTGTCTTTACATTTTTCAGATAAGAGCATAATCCAAAGAGACACATATGCTCTTTTGTATTGTGCATAATTTGAGAATGACTTTGAGTTACTCATAAACCTTATTAGAATAATGATATCATGAAATGAAAGTGGTACTAGTATCACTAGAGTTCATGTGTGCATTCACCTTGTAACCAGTTTGGCTAGAGTGAAAACAGGAAACCTGTGCTGCTGGATATTTTGATTTTGTACCAGACAATTGCAGGGCTTCAAAGTGTATATTCACAAAGACTGGAACACATAAAATGACTTAATATGTTCCTTTTGTAACAGTCATAGTTTGATGTCTGCAGCTGGGATAAATTATATTACCAAAACAGTTGTTTCTTTCACAAAGAAGCGGATATCTGTTTGTCTGGATAACACACTGAGGTTACAATGCTTACAGTACTCTCTTTAATATTCTAATAAATTCAATACATTTAAAATTGTGCCCAGGTGTAACTTCATGTTGGCCCCACTCTCACAAAGAGGTTAAATCTTAGACAGCTGAAGAGATTGTTGACTTCTGGACAGTTTCTATCGTTCTCAGTTTCTGGCCTTGTAATAGACATTTGAGCCCTTCTCGTACAGTTGCTTTACTTAGTAAGATGGCCTGGACTGAGTTATGCTATTTTCCATTTTGTTACGTTGGACGTCACAGTGCTCTTAGGAAAGTTAAAAACTTTGCCAGCCATTTTATAGCTTTCTCCAGGTTTTTTCCTCTGAATTGCATGGTCATAAAGTTCCACAGGCGTCTCTTGGTCTCCATGACAGCAGGAATAAATCAGTCTGCTGTTTTTAGCTCAAAAAGCATGTTATTTAACATGATCTAAAATATATGAATCACCAATGGAAGAAGTCAAGACAAAATTCAGGCCCGGATGGAATGCTCTTGTTTGCTTTGCATTGGTTGCCTCATCTTAATCTGTTGAATCTTTGGTGAAGTTTGCATATTCTGGTCTAATTTCGGGGAAATGATCATGTTCGTGACAAAATTGAGGCCCTGACAGAATTTGTTGTTAGTTGTTTTGTTTTCATGTTTTGGTCTGATTTTGAAAAAAGAATCTATAGCACTCTGGAAACTAAATTCAGGCCTTGATAGAACTGAGAGATACTGTATGTTCCAGTTTTTTATCTTGTAGTCTGATTTTGGAGAAAATTGGAGAATTCTCAAGACAAAATTCAGTTCCAGGTAGCACGTGTCTATATGGTAAAGTCTTGAGGTGATATAATATGAGAAATTATATAAGAATGTAATATTATACATTCTTTTTTTGTAGCCACATGCAGGTAGAATGGGATGTGTTGAACTGTGAATGATTTATTGATTTGTTTTCAGTAAATCCTTTGCATAAATCTACTGATAAATCTGTGGGCAATGTCTGATTCCTCACACTTATTGAGCGCTTCTCCTAAGTAATTAAAAAACGTGTATTAATAAAATAATTGAGGAGAAATCTAAAGACACTGCTTGTCAACATGACTGAGATTTAGGTTATTTCTTTAGAAAAAATCCTTCAATTTGACTTAGCAGAATAAAAACATTTAATGGTGAGATAAGCGCTTAGGTCATCTTTAAAGTATGGCTCAAATCACTGTGGATCATGATGTCATAGTGCTAAAACACTTCCACCCACATTCCTTCTGTTCCAGCCCCGTTATTTGGAAATGTATGACCTTTTAGTCTAATACTCACTTTCAAAGATTGCTAAAAGAGCCTCTAGGATCAGAATTCAGGTGCGGCAGGTTATGACCTGTGTCACTAAATTGTTTTAGCACTGATTTGTTAAGAAACCCGTATAGAAGGTGTGGGGTGACCTGTGGCTTGTCTAATCACTTTGATTATCAGGTGGGTGAGGCAGAAAGAGGTGGACACACACCATTTCTCTCGCCCTCTGTTTTGCAACAAAACAGGTTTGACTAGTGGCCAGTGTGGTGTGTGCTCACCGATTTGAATCAAAATGGTCAGGGAAAGGCCCAACAAAATACCCCAGAGTTATTCAGATATGCATTCTCACAACAGCAATCTACATCTAAATGATCTTAATCAAAGTGTAAAAGGAGTGTTCCTGAACTGGTAATTATGAAACTGAAAACCCATGATAGGTACAGATATAGAGGACAGTGAATATAATAGATGTTTGCCAGAGATTCCTGTCTGGTAGTAGCAGGTGATTCATTTACAGAAAGTGTGAGTGAATTGTGTGAAAAGGGAGGAGACAGAGCGATGTACAGAGATGAATGAAGAACAAGACAAAGAGCATAATAACAGGAGAAACAGCCCATCTATGAGATAAGGGAAGCTCTGACTAGGAGTGCAATACTAGCATACTGTTTATACTGCTTGCTATTTTCAAAAAGAAGCATTTTAAACAACATATTATGAAACAATGAAGATTTCAAACAAAGTATGATCTGTTTTTGTCAAATGACATTTTTATTAATATTTTCAATTTTATTCCAGTTTTATGGAAAATAATAAAATAAATAAATGCACTTTTATGACAGTATGATTGAGAATTCTGCGCTATTATGTTTGGAAGCTTGTTTCCACAACTAATACACTGCTTTGTTTCTTGCAAACTAGAAATACAAACTCAGAATTCCAAAATATACACAATTCTGAGAAAAGTGATGATTATGAATGCAGTGCATCTCGTAACGCTGACTTTTTCACAAAATACATACATTTCATATATTAGTAATTAAGCTTTTAGTTTCTGCTATGGGAAAATTAATAAAAAAGTAAGCAATTTAGCTAATAATTATGTTTATATCAAGTTTATATCGTACAGTTTTGACTATATTTACTTTTTGTTTTTAATTTACATAACAGACTTACATATTTGCTTATTACTGTAAATTCTACATTATCTCAAATGTTGATCAAGATAATGTTATATAGAGGGCAAACACATGATGCTTTGTTTAAAGCAAAAAATTATTGTGATAGTCTTTAACACAACAGTATGAATGAAAACTACAAACCATGTATGCATTATATGGCATATTTATTTTCCAGTAAAAATATTTTGTAATAAAAAACTTAAAAGAAATGTAAAAAATAAAACTTTTATGTGAAAATAGTACTTCAATGTTGATACTGAAAATATCAACAAATATAAAAATGCTTTGTTAAAAATAAAAATTAATTGTTCCAACTTTTCTTCCTTTCTCTATTTTCTACTTTTCTTGTTTCTACTTTCTTCTTGGAATCATGATTTTCTATCTCTGAATTCTGAGATTTTTTTTCTCTCAGAATAGTGAGAGTTAGTAAGTTTGTCTTTTTGTTTTCTATCCCTTGGTGGAAACAAGCTTCCATATTTTTTTTTTACAAAACTTTTGCTAGCTTATAAGTAAGAAAGGCACTTATTTAAGCAATGGTACCACAAAGATTTTCTTCTCTTCCAGCTCTGCTTTTTTCCCCTTCTTTGTTTCTAGACACACCCACACAAACGGGGCCTGGGCTGCAGAAATAGCTCTGAGTTGTAGAAACGGCTGAAATTGTTCCATGGATTTCCCATGCAATCCAAAAATATCCAGGTCCTAACCAGAGAGAGTCAGCATTCGCCACCATATTCATTGGCAACACATTCTCACACTCCAACTCACATTTTGATGCTTGGCCAAGACCCTTTTGTGTCACTTTTTGACATGAAGGGTCCTCCATTGTTTTAAATAGGAAATCCTTAGCGTCAATATGCCGAAGCGATAGTTTTTTTTATTTTATCGTCATAATTATAAGACATATTGGGTAAAAACAATGCCATTATTGCATATATGTAGGGGTGTGATTTTTCAATGTAAACTGTCAAAATCGTTTTATTTAAATGATATTATTTACACATTTATGAGCACGTAACCCAAAACCCCTGCCCCTACACCTACCACCTGTCAATAAAACACAAGATATAGCAGGCAGATACGACCATCGTCATCATTTATTTGAAAAATATGAATATTCCAAGTCTTTTGAGGCAAAACGATTGATTTGTGAGAAGTATAGACGCAGTCGCTGTCTCCGTCTTCCATGTACTTCGTGTGCACTGCTGCAGTCTATGCACAATTTCAAAAAATACCGCTTCAAGAATCCTTACGTCAACGTTGGTTGTGAAATGTCATAGGCTCTTGTGTATCTCGTGACCGATTATCAGTATCAGTTTTGGTGATTAAAACCTTGTGTTTTACTCTCTTCTTCGCAAAAAGACTTCATATGGCTTCAGAAGACTTGGAATGTGACACGACTTGTTTGTAATGTATTTATACTGCTTGTTAATGATTAGTTTGTGCAATAAATACCTGTACAGTAACTGCATTTGTCTGTGTGTGTTTATATTGTTCAGAGGAGGGTAGGTTTAGGGTAGGGGTGGGGTTCGGTGCTCAAATAAAAGTAAAAAATTATATAATAAATTTATACATGCACCATTACATTAAGCCAAACAAGTGAAAGCAAGGGAAGACCCTTGTGAAAATGTGTGAAAATGTGACAAAGAGGATACTTTAGAGAGGAAGGATATTTTGTCTGCTATTGTCAGGAGTGAGAAATCTCCACCCAACAACCAAACACTGCATACAAAAGGCCTTATATAAACATATATCAATCAGTTGTATCAAAATTTCAATGTAGCTTGCCAAGATACAGACTACACATAATTAACTTACATTAGTAAAGCTAGCCTCTAAGTACACTAGTTAAAAAGTTAAAATAGCCAATAAATAAAGTTTCTTAAACAGAGGAATATGTGACCTCGAAATGTCACGACTGACAAATCAAAATTAAGCATTTCAGATAATTAATTTCTTATTTGTATGCTCACTTTACAGTGCGCTTTTCCATTCCATATTATTTTTAGCAGCTTGTGTGTTCGATTCACAACTTCTTGCCATATCTGACATAACTGAGTAGATTCAAGGTGAGAGATTTATGAGTTTGAAGTGTTTGAAGTAACTTTGCCCTCGGCGATAACATGAAATGTTTTTTTCCTATGAAACTACTATGAACTATGAAAATAGGCATGTGTTGTTTCACAATCTGTTCAAGAAAGACAAAATAGTAACTTCCTTTTCCAGATTTGTTATTTCGTGACGATTCTTTTATCTTTTATCATTTATATGACAAGACTTTTCTTGTATGTTTGTGTAATGCAGGCTTATTCTCGTAAAAAACTTGCGCGAACTGTTTGTTTCTCACACATATTTTGTTTTATGATAAGCTTACAAGTAATCATGGAGGCGCCTCAAAAGCCTCCATGGTAACATATCAAACTTTAACATCCATGTAGCAGAGGCCAGGAAATGTGAATGTGTGTCAGTAGTAGTTTGTGTTCTGTGGTAACCCTGCTGCCATGACAACTAGGGGCGTAGCTTCTGGTCAGGCGACCACTGGGGAAGTACTGAGCAGATGCAAAGTATTTCACCTCTGAGGAGTCTTTCTCAGTCCTGCTATCAGATTTTGAACAAACGCTGGAGATGTTTTGTGCTGGAATTGTTTAGACTCATTGAGATTGGAGGTTGTCCGAAAATAGCCCAGATCCAAGTTGTTGGCATTTTTACAATGCCTAGTCATCCTGAGACATTTGGGATTTATGTGAATATGTGGCCACATTAGAATTAGTGTTCATTTACTTTCATTCATACGCATGAATGGCTCGCTGGACAAGGGCCAGAGTGAGATTGTTTGGGTCCAGCTGAAAGATATCATTTGTTTTTTTTGCAATGTTTCATTGATTTTGGAGATCTTTAAAATTAAATAAAATAAATACCTGAAACACTTAAGGCCCATTCACACCAAGCATGACAACGATAAAGATGTAGTTCTAAAAATCTTTACAATATTAAAGAATAGCAGCGTCCACACCACACTTATAACTATAAAGGCACAGAGAACCGATATCATTGGAATCAATTTCAGAAAGATTTTTTTCCAGCTGATGAATGATAGAAACATTAGTCAGAATCTGTCCTGTTCTCACATACTCTAGAATTTAAAGCGGCCGCTAATATTGTTATCTTTATCGTTATCGTGCTTGGTGTGAACGGGGCTTTACATATTTAGTTTTCTGTGGTATATTTGAAATGTTATCTGCTGATTTGTCATCAAGGCAACGTTATACAAAGGTCAAACAACAGATAATGCTTTGTCAAATTTGCTAAAGTGATAGTCTTTAACTCTGCAAACCAAGCAATAATGTGTGCATCATATGCCATAGATTTTTCCAATATAAATATATTTTTTTATATAAAATGTTATGAACACAAAAAAAATGAAAACTTATAACAAAATAAGTCTCTTATGCTCACTTAGATTGCGTATATATCCAACCATACTGCAAAAGAGTAATAATATGAAATGTTATTTTAAATTAACTATTTTCTATGTTATAGTTAACATATTTTATTAAATTCGAAAGGATTCAGCTGGGAGAACATCTAGCAGCAAACTGAGTTAATAGACAGCAGGTTTGTAACATGATCAGCTATAAAAGCAGTGTCTTAGAAAGTCTCTCAGAAGTAAAGATGGGAAGAGACTCTCCAATCTGTGAAAGAGTGAGGAAAAAAATTGTGAAATACTTTAAAAACAATGTTCCTTAAGGTCAAATTGCAAAGGCTTTTAGAGTGCATAACATCATCAAAAGATTCAGAGAAACTGGAGAAATCTCTGTGTGTAAGGGACAAAGCTGAAGACCTTTTTTGGATGCCTTTGGGTCCTCAGACAAGTGTCTGAGTGTTTGAAAGACACTATGGATGCTAAAACTAATGCTAAAACATATATAAAGGTTGTAGTGCAAAATATGCTTCCCTCCAGACAGCATGTATTTAAGTAAAGGACAATGCAACAACACATACTGCAGCTACAGTGTTACAACAGCATGGTTTGGTAGTAGAAGAGTCCAGGGGCTGAATTGACCTGCTTGCAGTCCAGATCTTTCTCCTATAGAGAACAGTTGGCATTTGACGAAAAATACGTCAAGGACAACCACAAACCTATCAGCAGCTCATCCGACAGGAATGGGACCAAATTCCAACACCAAAACTCCAGAAACTAATAACCTCGATGCCCAGACATCTTCAAACTGTTTTGGAAAGAAGAGGAGATGCTCCACTATGGTCAAATAGAGGCATCAATTTTGAAATTAGCTCATTTTGTGCATAAAATTGTACAATTTCTCTGTTAAAACATTTATGTTATCTATGTTCTGATGTGAATAAAATACTGGCCTATTTGATTTAAAATTATTATAGTTTTCATTTTATTTATATATTAAAAACATCCCAGAATTTCTGAAATTTAGGTTGTAATAAAATAGTGAAAATAAGCAAATTTACTCCAGTCTTCAATGTCACCGGATTCTTCAGAAATCATTCCAATATGTTGATTTGCTGCTCAAGAAAGATTTCTTCTTATTATCATTATCATATTAAGCTGTGCTGCTTCATATTTTTTTTAACGATGCTGTAGAGTGTGACATCATATCCTGTTTTCTGCATTCTATTTACTTACACCGAAGTCATCGAGTGCGACATCACATCCTGTCGCCCGCATTCGACACGGGGTTAGCAGTTAAGCATGAAATCACATGTATTTTGGGTGTAGTAGGGTGTTTCCGATTTCACAAAGGTAATCGAACACAGCATGTGTTGAGCGGATGAAACTATTCAGAAACTAAAAGCATTAAGCAACATCGAAATCTGAACCATGAAAGCATCAAATATCATTGTTTCTCACAATACAAAGTTCACACTGTTCTCTGCTGGGGTTTGAAGTGACTGTCAAAAGGCCATCTTCAAAAGGCTCAGCTGACTCTCAACAGTATCAGTCACTTGATGTGATCAGATACAATCAAAGCTCAAATTGGAGTGGTTCAGTAAGACTGTCAAGTGTAAGCAGAGTCAAGTACAGCAGGAATATCAGGTTGCAAATCTATGATGAAATCCTCATTTAACATGATTCATAACTGACTCTGTTTCTGCAGAAAGAATGTGCATTATGAAATTACAGCTTCATTTATAAATCACTCCCCTTTTATAAGACGCCATGAAAACATGCAAAAAACCCTTATTATGATTTACAAACACCTATGCATGTATACTTGAGCTCTAGGGGAAGGGTTGGCATGTTCACTATGCAACATTAAATGCTGGTTTTCTGTTTGGTTGTCGCAAAACGTGGCATTGTCAGTCACTGTACCTGCTTAACTAAAAAGAAGAATCTCATCATTTAGCAATGTTCTGGGCAGAGACTTGCAGATTCATAACTCTTGGTTTTGTTTTCATGTTGATTCTGAGATAAGATACAGGTAATGACAGCAAAATATCCAGGGACAGTTCAAAACACAACAGACACACCTGTTTTTACATTTAGAGAATGTTGGAAAGCATTCCACTAGTAACTACTAGTTATGGTTCACTTTGTGTTCTTTGTTCAGTGGAAAGCTCAAGTAAAAAGATAAGACAGAGAGACATTGTTGTAATGCGTTTTCACTCTCTTAGTAGAGTCATAGGCACAAAATCTTAGTTTCAGTGGCATGAATGCTTCCTGCAGGGCTGTCCTAAAAGGCTGCTTTCAAAAGCTGGTATAAATAGCTAGAAACAACTTGAAAATTTGATTGCTGCCACATTATAAACCAATCATGTTCTTGGTATTTTGTTGTATTTATGGAAAGATATCAGTTATACTTTTAAAACAAAATACATTTGCTTGAGAAGAAATAATGTAGTTTACTAAATAAGGCATCTGAAAATATATATTCATTATATGTTATTAAACCATTTACAAATTATTTTTAGTTTTTTTTGAATATATATAAATTAAGATGCATTTATTTATTTATAAATAAGACTTATTTCATTTTATTTTACTTCAAAGTAAATATTCAGAGAATTTCTGAGAATGTTTATTAATTTTATTTTACTTAAAACACTTACAAATTATTATAATATTTTATTTTTAATAAGTTATTATTATTATTCACTTTAACATTTATTTATTTACTAAATGGGACTTTATAGAGAAATTGTATTTTACTTAAACCACTGACAATTATTATTATTATTCAACAAATGATTGACAAATGACAAATGACAAAATTAATCATTTTTAAAACATTTATGGGAAAATTTTCTTTATTTGTTTTGTTGTTTAGCAGTGTGTATCTAATTTAGTTTACTTTGTAAAGTCACATTTCATGATTGGATTGTTATTTTCAGGCTGCTGTATAGTAATAAATAAATGTTCTCTTTATAATTGTTTGGATATTGTGAAGTCCAAAGTTACTATTAGGGCATGTGTGAAAATAAAGCTGTATTATATCTGCATGGAAAAAGTGAGCCTGATCAGGTTTTCCCTGGTTCCTCTCAAAAACAATAGCCGGGATTCTGTAATCTTAGGAAAGGCCAGCGCCTTAAGGTATTATGAATCCATGACTGAAAACCAGTGAAGAAGATTAAAGCAGAGGGGATCTCAAGATACTAATGATTAAATCAGCAACTTTTCCAAATGCTCTTGTATTATCCAATAATGAAAGACCGCAGAAACTCATAGAGACACGTGCACTACAGCAGGTCATCCCATTTCTGTGGAAACGCTTAAGGTGCTTGAAGTTGTTATCTGACCAAAGAACCATTACTGACTTCAATGAGGCCTTTTAAATGTAAAAGTGCATACCACGCCTGATGACCCAACCGTAGAAACACCTGGTGAAAACAGTGGTCAATGGAAAGGACTGTGCTGGAGGAACAGGTCAAGGCAGATACAGTTTTGTTTGAGCAAATACTGTAAAGCTTAGAGAATTAACCTTAATTCGAGTGCATTGGTGTGGTCATCTAGAAGCATCTTGAACATGCAAGGGCTAAAAGAAACTTAATAAAGAGCCTTCATCACCTTTAGGGCATGTTTTAGAACACAAGCCTCTGATTTTTTAACTATAACCCCAGATAACTTTAGGATTCCAGAGAGCTTTGGTACCTTAGGGGTAGATTTTAAAACCGGACAAGTTTTGCCTGCCGTAACATGAGAAACTCCTGGTGGCCTCCATGATGCAAGACAGTTTCAGCTAGGTTTGCTTATAGTCCTGTCTATCAAGTTATGGTTTGCAAAGTATTACAATATGTAACATACTTAATTTACACCATATTTAGCTCAACTGTATAGATTACACCATTTTTTTATAGATTTATATGTTATATCACTGAAGATAATTTGCTAAAGCACAGCTGGACATCACGTGCTCCACTTTGTGCAGCTTCCAGTGCTCAGAGATAAAACATGTCAGCTGTCAGAAGTTTTAAAGTGAAATTTGACGCCTTCCAGATGTCTTATTTGTATAAGCAAATCCATAGTTGCTTGCTATTTCAGTGTGACACAGATGCCGTTGCAGCATTAGAGTGAAGTGTTTTATTATTATTGACATAATATTATGTTCACGCTCTGTATTTTGGCTTTTATCAATGTGATCCATTCTTTGACACAACAAATAATACATAGGCTATTAACCAGAATTATCCAAAGAAGAAGGGAAACTGTTATTAAGCCATTTTATTGTTTCAATCATGAACATTTTTTTAAAAATATATTTGTTTCTAGTCATATTGAATTACTAAAACATCCATGCACTGGACAGGCTAGGAATGTAGGGATATGGGTGTTGAATTTCCACCACACCTTCTACTCCTAAGCACCGGCCAATCAGAGCTTCCTTTTGGCTCCTCCCACTCAGCAGCACATATAGTAAGAGGCAGAGTCTGCTGTTCTCTATCTGCTCGAGTTTCTCCAGCAAAGCAGACAAGGCTCATATCCGCTGCTCTCACTCCCCCTACTCCAGGTCATTTTCTACCAGCACAAGACAGAAAACACAACAGCAGGATGTCGTTCGGCAAGACTACTAGCTACACTGTGAAGTCCTCTTCTTCTAGATCTGTCCCACGCAGCTTCAGCAGTCAGTCCTATGCCGGCCCCAGTGTAAGTCGGCAGAGCTACAGTGTGCGCAGTTCCTATGGAGGTGCCAACCGTGGCATGGGAGCTGGAATGGGAGGTAGTGGCTTCATCAGCAGCTCTTCAGCCTATGGTCTTGGCATGGGCATGGGCATGGGTGGCGGTGCCATAGCACCCATCCAAGCGGTCACCGTCAACAAGAGCCTCCTGGCACCTCTGAACCTGGAGATCGACCCCACCATCCAAGTTGTCCGCACCCAGGAGAAAGAGCAAATCAAGACCCTCAACAACCGTTTCGCTTCCTTCATTGATAAGGTGGGTTTAAAGTTTCTTTCTTTGCAGAAGTCAAACTAAAGGTCGTAATAACCCAGAAAAATGCCCCAAGACTGCATGTTATTGATTAAAACATCTCTAGAAGAGGTACAGAAAATATATGTGGGATTGGATACGCTCGCATCAAAGAGAAAGAAACTAGAATTTTGGAAAGTGGAGAAAAGGGTGTGTACATGGTCAGACTGTGAGGGCTTTTCATTTGAATGGGATGCCCTGAGGCTCATCTGAAGCCCTTGTAGAGAGTCCACACCCAAATTAGGACATGAAACCTGTTATCTGCATATCAACATTGGTAAATTATTACAAACTATTACATTTTCAAACAAAAAGATCCATTTTAGAAGAAAAGACAGTCACATACCTAGATAGTTAATATTTAATTTGAAGAACCAGGGTCATGTTCTGGATAGCACTGGATAGGTTACGTAACAGTGTTCAACAAGAGGAAATATTCTGCTGCCTTCAGCGCCCTTCCTCTTAACTATAACAGTCTGCTTTGCATTGCATTATTTGATTAAAACACACTGTTTTGAATAAGAAAGCTGATTAGTAAAGAGACACCTTTACTGTAATCTAATTGTGTGTGCGGTGTTCACCTTGAGCTGTTTTTCAAGTCTTATCACTGAAATATTTGCTTGCCACCCACCATTTACACACACTTTTAAAAGACTCCAACACTCCTACTGTCCATTAAATATTAACTATATAGACAGCCCCATCTCCAAAAAGTAAATTCCATAGCTTTAGTCATCTTTCCTGATGTCCTACTGGAATATGCGTCACCATTTCCAAAGTGAAAAAGTATTACAAACTGAAAACATGTGCACATCTCGTTACCGAAAATGGTGCCTTCCTTTGTGAAGATCGTGAGCCACAAGCATTATGTTGGCATATGGTCTCACTTCTGTGAGCTGACGCAGAAACCATGATTCCAAAATGACTTTGCAGCATCGGTCTGGGGGCGTTGCTCTCTGAAGCTGCACTTACTGCCAAGTATGGTTTTCATTTGTGCCTTGATTGAGACAAAACCTCTATTTTCATCTTGCCAATGTAGGTACGTTTCCTGGAGCAGCAAAACAAGATGCTGGAGACAAAATGGAGCCTCCTTCAGAACCAGACAGCCACGCGCTCCAACATTGACGCCATGTTCGAGGCCTACATCGCCAACCTGCGCAGACAGCTCGACAGCCTTGGAAATGACAAAATGAAGCTGGAGGCTGACCTGCACAACATGCAAGGCCTTGTAGAAGACTTCAAAAACAAGTACGTACAATGGGTTTCACAAAAGCCTTATTTTAATTTGGTCTGGGGGATGGACAGCGCCCAAGTATTGTCAAAGGAAGCTTGTGTTGTGCACTTAAGTGTTCCCAGAATAAATGAGGCTCTATAAATTCAAACATGTCCTATGGGAGTCAATTTTTTATCCAACATGTCTTATGTAACTAATACAGAAACTGCATGATTGCTGTAGTCACTCCCTGCTACACCTGCCCATTGTCCAACGTTTTTGAGATTTGAATCAAATTTAAGGCATGTCAGTGATATACATAATATCCCATGGAAAAAAACATTGTCTGTGCCTCAATTAAATGGGCGTCAGCATGAGTCAGGTAGATCTATTTCACAAACATCTACACAGCACCTTTCACGGCGCTCTAGACAAATCTGATGGCCCAATTAATGCTAAAACCCATGGGAGACACCAAATTGAATCCAGAAAAACCTGATAAGTGTTTCTCACTGAAGAAGTTAGAGAACTGCTGCCCCCTAGTGTACAAAACCCATTTATAAACAATGAGTTTAACCAATACCAATTTCTTCACTTCTCTTCAGGTATGAGGATGAAATTAACAAGCGCACAGAGTGTGAGAACGAGTTTGTGCTCATTAAGAAGGTTTGTAGATTGTCTTTTACTACCCACGACCACTCAAATGCTTACTTGAATATTAAATGATGACTGAATTATGTTTGCTTATTGTAGGATGTTGATGAGGCCTACATGAATAAGGTTGAGCTGGAGGCCAAACTGGAAAGCCTCACTGACGAGATCAACTTCCTCAGGCAGATCTTTGAGGAGGTAAATTACAGCTAGAGAGGCCCACCAAACATACAGTTTATTTACCTTTGACAAACTGCATTTCGTTAATGTCGTGGTCTCTCGTTGTGAACTTGTAGGAGATCCGTGAGCTGCAGTCTCAGATCAAAGACACATCAGTCGTTGTGGAGATGGACAACAGCAGGAATCTGGACATGGACGCCATCGTTGCTGAGGTCCGTGCTCAGTACGAAGATATCGCTAACCGAAGCCGTGCAGAGGCTGAGATGTGGTACAAGTCCAAGGTGTGTATACTACCGAGTGTCAGCTGCAAATCCTTATTTAGTTGTGCATTGAATTGAGTGAGATACCAAATCTTACACATCATGTGTTCTGTTTCGCAGTACGAGGAGATGCAGACATCTGCAAACAAATATGGTGATGACCTTAGATCAACAAAGACAGAGATTGCTGACCTTAACCGCATGATTCAGAGACTGCAGTCTGAGATTGATGCAGTGAAAGGACAGGTATGCAACTATGTAGATGTACAAGTGTGTTAGTGCAGTAACAGACATTAGAAGTGAAACTAACCACAAATATTTATCCTTCAATAGCGCGCCAATCTGGAGAACCAGATCGCAGAGGCAGAGGAACGTGGCGAGTTGGCCGTGAGAGACGCCAAAGCCCGCATCAAGGACCTGGAAGATGCCCTGCAGAGAGCTAAGCAGGACATGGCCCGCCAGATTAGAGAATATCAAGACCTGATGAACGTCAAACTTGCCCTGGACATTGAGATCGCCACATACAGGAAGCTCCTGGAGGGAGAAGAGGACAGGTGAGTCAATGAAACGCATGCTTGCTGTGAGACCAAGCAGTCTATTTCTTAGATGAAGTTTACATTTTTTCATTCTGCATAGGAGTCTCATTATTTCTTGTTTTTTTTTTTTTCAACAGACTAGCAAGTGGAATCAAGGCCATCAATATTTCAAAACAGAGCAGTAAGTTCGACTCTTAAGGTTACTGCACAAACCTTTTTGCATGTTAAAAAAGACGTTTTGTCAATAACTACCTGTGAAACGATTTTCTGCATTTTCACATCCCTAGCAAAAATATTAGACTCAGTGTGCAAGGACCTTTACAATGACAATTCTTAGAAATACATGCAATGCAAGAGACTCAGCTGACTTCTTCATGTTTCTGTCCCAATAGCGAGCTATGGTGGTTTTCCCCTGGAAAGTGCAAGCAGCGGCTACAGTAACTACTCTAGTTATTCCAGTGGCTACGGTGGTGGATACGGTAGCGGCTACGGCTCTAATGCCGGCTACAGCTCTGGAGCTGGCTACAGCTCTGGCAGTGGCTACGGTGACACCGTATCTCAGACCAAGAAGAGCGTTGTGATCAAGATGATTGAGACCAAGGATGGCAGAGTTGTGTCTGAGTCCTCTGAGGTCGTCCAAGATTAAGCGAGTCCCCTTCCCCAATTCTGTCCTCTAAACCTCACGCCTCTTACACATTCCTGATCTTCCCTCTCAACTGTTATGACTGCGTCTGGTCCAAGGCACTAGTCAGGAATGCTGTCATAAACCAGGTTGTAAAAGCAATAAACCATTCACACTGACCAAAGATTTCCAGAGGGACCAAATGCTCTCACTGCTCTTGTCGTGCCTTAATCCACATCACTAAAACTCACGCCCTCAGGCCCCTGCACAATACTGTCTTCAGATCTTATCTTGCACAACATGGCCACATGTAGGCTGGACAATCCTCGATGTGCCACTAACATGAGCTAGCCATTTAGCTGAAGTGCTAAACATGCTAAGAAACAGATTTTCACATTAAAAATGAAGGGATATGTCTGCGCTAAATTACTAGCATGTTAGTGGTAGATCAATGTGGTTTGCCTATTTAGTAGAGACTGTACTCTGGCGATTAAGAGAGATGTTGCCCCATTGTGTATCCTGTTTTCTGAGGTGCTGTTTTTGCTACCAAAATAAAGTGTTTACCTAAAATTTGCTTTCATGGTTTTTGTGTTTGTGTGTTAAGTAGCCTCTTTGCAAAAACATGTCAGAAAGCCAAGTTCTTTCAGTTTGAAAAGTTGGCATGGTTCACCGTTGAGACGAATTATTTCTAAAATAAGTTTAACAAGCAGTCAATACTATTCTGAATAAGTAAAAAGGTATGTGTCGTTTTCTGTGGAAAAAATCTTAAAATAGCTCTTAAGTATTTTACATTGTCTTTCTGAGTGATGAGGCTTGTTGTACACGAGTTTCAGTTTTAAAAGAATGCATCTCAGTGTGTTACTGACCCCTAGATGTTCATGGTGGAACAGCATGGTGCTTGTGAGCTGAATGCATAATATTAAAAATAACGCAAGTAAAAACAAGCAAAAATACAACCCTTTACAGTCATCTTATACAAGATGTGTTGTTAAGTATATTTATTTGAAGCTTAGTTAGCCTACTTGTGTAAAGTAATTCAAATCATAGTGGTTCAACTG